>JAQMCX010000012.1:18767469-18784989 GCA_029814765.1 Acanthurus leucopareius
CTCTGCAGACGAATGTGTTTGTTTCCTCTGAGCTCTAATTGTATAGTGTGTGTGTGTGTGTGTGTGTGTGTGTGTGTGTGTGTGTGTGTGAGCAGCCACCAGGTATCACTTCTCCTCTACCTCCCAAAGCTAAGAGGAACTCAGCCCTGATAGAGAAGCTCCAGGTGAGTCCAGGTGTTTTTCTGTTTGGCTCTGCTGCCCTCTGCTGGTGAGGATGGAGAACTGCACCCTGACTTCACTCTCTCTCTCTCTGTGCAGGCAAACCTCGCTCTCTCTCCTTCTGCCCTCCTGCCCTCTCCAAAGAGCCCCGGCTTCAGGCTGTTGCCCCCCGCCTTCCCTGCATCCTCACCTGGCTCCAACCCTGTTACCACGGTAACCACACCATCTGCAGCTACCCCAACCAGCCCCGTCGCCACCTCTCTGGTAACTGAAGAGGAAGGCCCCACCTCCTTTGAAGCCCCTCCCATTGTGGGGGAGGGGGCCATCCTGTCAAATGTCAACATCAAGGTGAGTCTGCAGGTCAAATCCAGTGTTTTCATTGGTCCTCATTCGATGATGTCATCACTGACCTTTATGTAAACACCTGAAATTAGTCAAAGTTCTGAGAACAACGAAGAAGATTATTGCACCACAGTTTCATGCTTTGGAGGCTCGCTATTGGCTGACTCAGTTGTGGAGGCGGAGCTCTGTGGGCGGACATGTTTGTAGTCCTTTTTTTGTAGGGGAGAAGCATCTGAATATAATAACCTCATCTGTGTGTCTCTGCTCCCATTGGTCCTCCAGGGAAGAGCTCGCCACTCCATCAGGCGACGGCCTCCGTCTCGCCGCCACAAGAAGTCCAGCAGCGGAGACGAGGTCGGTGTGGGAGAAGATCAATCTGTGAGCTCCTCAACTGAACCAGAGGACAAAACAACAGGAGGAGAGGGAGGAGAGGAGGGAAGAGAAGAAGAAGGAGAAGGAGGAGAAAAAGGAGAAGAAACAGGAGGAGGAGGAGAACGAGGAGAACGCGGAGAAAAAGGAGGAGAAACAGGAGGAGGAGGAGAAGGAGGAGAAGGAGGAGAAAAAGGAGAAGAAACAGGAGGAGGAGGAAAAGGAGTAGGAGAAGGAGAAGAAACAGGGGGAGGAGGAGACGTCTTCAAACAGGAAGACCAAACAGATGCCTCAATGTGTCCTGAGACAAACAAATCCCATGAAGAAGACTCCGAGGTCATCGTCGAGCCCAGAGAGGAGGACGAGAAGATGAAGGAAGGAGGGAGCAGATCTGCTGGAGGAGAGGAAGACGAGTCTTCATCAGGGAGAAAAGAGGAGGAGGAAGCTCAGGAGGAAAACTCAGATGGAAAACAAAAAGATCTGACTGAAGGAGCAACAGCAGAAACGATCGAGGTGATTCCTGAGTTCTCTCAGATGTTCAGACTGACAGACGACAAACTGACGTCTGAACCACAGAAGAAGAAAATCAGCTGACTGATGATTTATGTTTTCATCCTTGTGTTTTCTGTCTCCTCCAGCAGGGGGCAGAGCAGTGCTCGGTTCGATGAGCCATCAGACGTCCGGTCGAGTGGGAGCGCCGCAGCAGGTGAGCCCCTGAGGTTCTGCGAGGGAAACCCTGTGGCGGCGGGGCCAGAGTGGCGGCCTGCGTGGACTCTGAGACTCTGAGCTGCTGTTTGTTACGAAGCAGCGAAACTTGTTTGTGAGAAGATTCGCTGATGTTCCTGGTTTCAATGTGAAGGTCCAGCTTTCAGTCACGAGTTCGACTGGACGAGACGCTGAAACGGATGTGAAAGTGTTTTCACTGATCTGGATTCAAACCGCTTTTACACTGAAATGCTGAACCAGTTTCCTTTTGTAAGAACATGATGAGATTTGATTGTTTTTATTTCTCTGTTTTCCGGCTGTTTGGTGCCTTTAGGGCTGCGACTGACGACGACGACGATGATGATGATGATGATGATGATGATGATGATCTTTAGAGTATTTTTGTTTATTTAAAGCACTGAAGCTTTTTGTGTAACTAGATGTAAAGTGTCAACATTAGAAAGTCGCTCGTCCTGAAACGAGTTTGTCTCTGAGTTCAGGCAGAAAAACCTGAATCCAAAGATTCATAAAATTCTTTCTAACAAATAAAAGAACAGATGGATATTTTTTTAATGTTTTAAGCTGCATAAAGTTTTATAAAAGTAAAGTAACAAACCTGTCAGTTCTGAGGTCAAGTGTTAAAACTGGAGGCGTCACGTTTTTGTGCCTTTAAGTCTGAAACTGGAATTAAAATCCAAGTTTGTTTACATGCAGTCGATCTGATCTGTGTGACGATTCTGTGGTTTTCTGTTCAGGTTCAGCTTAAAAAAACCCAAATACTACACAGTGGTGACCCTGCTGTCACTGCAGATGGTGTCTGTGGTTTAACAGGGTTTTTCAAACATTGATGCATCTTATTTTTAATATCAATCATGTTTTTGATAAGATGTTGATCTGTGAGGCAGCTGTCAGGTGACTGAAGTGAAATCTCAGTGTTTCTCTGATGTGTGCTGAAGAAACTGCAAATACTGAAGTAAAGAACATGAAGTTTCAGCTCCTGAGTGAAGAATTCAAACCAACAAAACAGAAAGTGGAGTTTAATCTCATCTGATCGGAGAAAAATGATGAAAAGTTCAGTGAGATTAAGATTAAAAGCAGATCAGTGATTCTGTTTCAACGACACAAACTGACTTTCTGTGGAATCACTGAGGATCCGTTTGTCCTGTTTTCAGATGTTTTCACTGATAAACAGTTTCATTTCACGTCTTATCGCTGTTATCAGCGGCTCTGCGATGACGACTGCACCAGAGAAGAGACACAGGTGAGGTTCGAACAGGTGAGGTTTGAACAGGTGAGGTGAAGGTGGACTCAGAGGACTTTCCACAGCTGGCTCGTCTCCACTCTAAGCTGAGTGTTTGTACCTGGAAAAGTCGACCTGGACGGAGTCGCGGTGACAACAGGAAACTTGGCTGCTGCGTTTAAATCTTATTCTCAGTAAATCTGTCTGATAATCTGCCACATCCAGACTCACTGCTGCCCGAAATAAAACAGCTCGACCAGTGAAGACTGGAAACTGAAGGTTCACTGCCAAAACCTACAAACCTGCCGCCTTGAGGCATGCTGGGAAAAAACACGTTAATAACAGGTTTGATAACAGGATTAATCCCTGAGAAACTGCAAAGGACGAGTGTTTCATATTGAAAACACAAATTAATTGAAGTTTGTTGCAGTTCAGAGAAAAACAGGCTGGTTGCACCTTTACAACATTAAGATTACAGTGGACAACACAGTGGAATCGTGCAATAGTAATGACAGAGTGAATGGTGGCGTGTGTGTTTTTTTATGTTTGACTGAGTATCTATTTATTTATTAATGTAGTACCGGTATTTATTACCGTAGTTGATATTTTAATGATGCACGGACTTTTTGGCACTTTTTAATTTCGTTGTACTTGTTACAATGACAATAAAGGACTATTCTATTCTATTATTACAATATGATATTTATTCAAAGGAGTTTGCTTTGAGTCCAAACACGGCAAAAGTAACAGATTACAGTTGAATGATGGGAGTATGAGGTCAGCAGACCTGAATGCGGTTTAACGGCGGGAAGGTCACCGGATTGATTCCAAATACTCTTCACCTCTGATGTAATGACTCTGGATGAAGTTTATTCTCTGTAGCAGCAGCTGCTGAGGCTCATGGGTAATGTAGGATTTAAAGTCTCTAAACAAACAGGTTCATAAATATCTGCATATCTGAACTCAAGACTCTCCCATCAGCCTCAGCTGCACTCTGTGTTATTGCTAATTAGCCCATGCTAATCTGCTAAAATAAGGCAGGGAGCATGAGAAACATTAGCATGTTAGCGTGTTAGCATGTTAGCGTGTTCAACCCCAACCCTTCTTTAAAGTGGGAACTCAGAGTTTGGCTCCGCAGACGAGGGTCAGGTTGGATTTCTCACCCTAAAAAAGTACAAGTATCGCAAGCCTCAGCAGTACTTGAGTAAATGTATTTAGTTACTGTGAGCACAGCCAGATGCATCACGATGAGTCGGGTCTCCTCAGGTGGAACCCCCCCTCCGTCTGCACCGGGACACCCAGGTGAGTGTGTTACGTAAGGGGCGGCCTGCAGGTGTGGCCTCGCTCCCTCACCTGAACTCTGGCAGGTAAAGCCTCTTGGCTCAGCCTCAGCGGCAGAGCCCCGCGGCAGGAGAGCCTGATCTCATTAGGGAGTTATTTTAGGTGCTTCCTTGATTTTCCCAACAGGACCTAAGAGGGTTAGAGGCTGCTGCGTTCTGCTTTCTGCTGCAGAGTCACTGCAGCCTGGACGTCGGCCGGCTCTGCTGCTGAAGCCCGCTGGCCTGCAGACGCTTCACTCCTCCACCTTTTGGACTCTTTCTTCATTTTTCTTCTTCTCAGTCACAAGAAAAGGACATCGGACGCCGTCATCCAGCATCCGCTCGCTGAGGATCCGAACCTGCTCTTCCTGTCTGAGGTCGGCTGCTGGTTACATCTCCTCCAGACCTTCTCCTCTCCCTCAGCGTGAGGAGAGTCCCTCGCTCTTCCCTCTCCTGCCTCGGTGCACCCGTCCGACCGCACCAATGGGGAACCACGGCTCGAACCTGGACGACATCCTGGCCGAGGACATGCACCACTGGTACAACAAGTTCATGCGTGAGTCTCCGTCGGGCCTCATCACGCTGTTCGAGCTGAAGGCCATTCTGGGCCTGAAGGGCATGAGCGAGAACGCCAACAGCTACGTGGACCAGGTCTTCTTCACCTTCGACATGGACGGGGCGAGTCTCACACACACACACACACACACACACACACACACACACACACACGAACAGCCAGGGTTTTCAGAATAAAACAGTGTGAATATGAGGAGCTGAAGTCTGTCATGCTTCTGTTCTGTTTCCTGAGCGAACTCTCCGTCTCCGGTCGGTTTCAGTCTCAGAAGCTTTCAGAGCAAAAACACGTGAACAAACATTCAACACCTTTTCTGTCGGACGCACAGAATCACTTTACAAGACACAAAGCAAACAGGAAAATAATAAAAAGTGAATGAGAAGTTAATCCCTGACAGCAGGGGGCTCCAGAGGGGGCGGGGGGCTGAGCCGACAGCAAGTACTCACTTCAGGTACTTGAGTACTTTTTCTTCCTCTGACAGCTGCAGGGAAAACCTCTGGATTAAAACCTGAACAGCTTCGTTTGATCGAGTCATAAATTTACCTTTTGATCTTATTAAATGTGAAAAAGTTCCAGGATTTCAGATTTTCAGTTTGACTTTTTGAGGTGAAAAAACATTCAGAAAAATGTCAAACAGAACAAAGACAAAGAGGTTTTAGACATTTTAATGAACAAATGTTACAAACTGTGTTTGAATAAAAGTACAGAAGCACCGTCAGATTTATGTACTTTAGGTATCAGGTGACTTTTACTTGTGTACTTTAATTGTAATGGAGTATTTTTTTCTCTTGGGTTCTGCTACTTTCAGTGCAATAAAGGATCTAAATATTTTAATCGAACTGCTTTGAAATAACTTGGATGAAACCAAAGCTGGGGTCCCTGGGGGCCACACGCAGCTCGCTGGCTGTCCGAGGCCTCGCCCCCCCGACTGACTCCAGATCAGCTCCTGTGAACCAGGACGCCGTTCGAACTTTAACAGGATTTAAACTTTGTCTCATTTCTCTGAGTGGAAAACGTTCAGCCTCACAGGAAGCAGACGTTTGGTTTTTTTCTGACCTTAAAAATAAAAGCACAAAGGTTTAAAACCTGAAAACAAATCAGTGCTTTAAAGGACGTTTCCGCAGTTTTTAACTCGTCCTCATGTGAACAGAACAAACACTCCAGGAGGGAAGCTTTGTTTTAGTTCTTTGATTTTTAAGAAGTTTGACTTGATTTTAACTTCATGTTGACTTAAAGCAGATTTGACAGAATCTGTGTTCATGAAAAAGGACCAGACGGATGAGCTGATGTTGGACATTTCACAGTAAACTGACCTGAGGTCTGTTTGTGTTGATCTTGAGCTTCGAAAATGAATCCTGACACATTCAGATGGTTTTCATTCGTTTTCGACGTGTGAGGTTAAAGACATGAAAACGAGCCAGTTTCTGGTCTTTTTTAAGCACGAACGGTGAAACACCTGCAGCCTGAAGAGTCTGATGTTTCATGTGAATTCACAGTTTCACTTCTGTTTCCTGACCCAAGTGTTGAAACGTCTTCAGTCGCTGAATCAGGTCGAACAAGGCTGAGCACAACTTTCATTTGCTCTCTGTCTAATGGGCTTACAGCGTTAGCATGCACGGCTATTATCCCCGCTGTGTGTGTGTGTGTGTGTGTTCATGGCAGCTAAGTGGATTCACAGTGAGCAGCGCTCAAGTTCAGTGAGGATGTTCTGAGAGCTCAGGGATCACACACTGTGACTCACAGGGTTCCAGGGCTTCTCCAGGGCTTCTCCAGGGCTTCTCCAGGACTGTTCCAGGACTGTTCCAGGACTCCAGAACCACTGTGATTCTGTGTTTACATGAATGTAGATCCGCTGAATGAGCAGCCACACTGACTCTGAGGTTTACAAGCTGAGGGACTGAGAGACAAATCAATATCATCTATCGATTATCACAGGAGATGCTGAGGTCATTTCCTGTTCTCAGTGCATGAAAATCAATACGATCATTAAATTTGAGACTTGAATCGTTGCTGGTTTCTGTCAGTGAACGGAATCTTTGGGTTTTTCAAACAAACAAGTCGACACTTTGGTTTCTGGGAAAAAATGTTCTAAAGCAGTTTCTTACGTTTCAGAGAGTTTCTCTCAGAGTTCCTGCAAACGTTCCTCAGAACATCTTAGTGCAGCTGTTTCCATAGCAACCTAA
Organism: Acanthurus leucopareius; assembly: GCA_029814765.1. NCBI lineage: Eukaryota > Metazoa > Chordata > Actinopteri > Acanthuriformes > Acanthuridae > Acanthurus > Acanthurus leucopareius. The sequence goes on from JAQMCX010000012.1 coordinate 18,774,361, forward strand.
CAGACGCGGCTCTCTGTCTGCAGGACGGCTACATCGACTTCGTGGAGTACATCGCAGCCATCAGTCTGATGCTGAAGGGAGAAATCAACCAGAAGCTGAAGTGGTACTTCAAACTGTTCGACCAGGACGGCAACGGGAAGATCGACAGGGAGGAGCTGGAGACCATCTTCTCGGTAACGCACACAGCATCACACCGCAGTCCGCCCCTCACCACCACCATCATTACCACCATCACCACCACCATCATTAACTAGTTCTTGACTTTGTTTCTCACTCAGAAGATCTTTTTATCAGAGATTAAACCTTTTGAATGTAGATGAAGGTTTGAAGATTTGATTCATTTTTACACTTTTTAACATTAACAGGAACAAATTTCTAAATGACGTGATGCTGACACACACACACACACACACACACACACACACACACACGGACACACACGAGAAGACCTTCTGATTCAAACCAAACAATGTTTGTCCAACAGCACAAAGTGTGAGAGCCAATCACAGTAAAGAAACCTGAACCTGCAGCGCAGAGCGGACAGTCACAGCTAGCATTAGCACAACCGCTAACACTGTGCCAGCCACTGCCAATTACAAGCTAACAAGCTAACAAGCTAACATACAACAGACATAGAGATGCTGACTGAGTCACATCTGAGACAAACTGACACGTTTTCCTCACAAAGGAAGAAAGAACTTCATGAAGAACATCTGACACGTTTAAAGATCTGACACATAATTCAAATATAATCATTTATTCATCAATAACAGTGTTTCACTGAGTCTGAAAAGGTTCTGACCGAGAAAACAGCATCATCTTCAACTCTGGAGGTTAAATGGTGAAATAAGTTCAAACAGCTGTTTCAGGTTTGAAACAGTCGAACAAACTGATGGAGAAAGAAACAGCTCGATGTGTCACGTTAAACGAAGAACTTAGAAGAATTTACTGCAGCTGACTCACACAGTTTATTTAGTTTCTCTCTAGTTTCTCTTTCTGAACCTGAACGCAGCTCACAGAGTCAAACCTTCATCCCAAAGATGGAAAACACGTCAGTCTGAATCATCTTGAATCATCTGGTAACGTTCAGTGAATGAACGCGTTCGTTGCAGCTCAGAGTTTCTTCTCTCGACAGTTTCTGTGTGATGACGCACAGAAAGTGTCGAGCTCAGCCTGAACAAGCCGCCGCCTCGCTCAGACGGAAAACTGGGCTGGATTAGATCTGAAATTAGACACGTGTTAATCTGCTGAATGAGCTCAATCTCTCAGCCGACAGGAAGCAGCTGAACTGGGTCGAATGCTTCAACCCAGTTATCCTTAACCTGGAAACCAGTGTGAGGGTCAGAGTCCAGTCTGCAGCCGAGCTCACCGCTTAAACCTGACGACTGGTATTAAATTCTGAGGATGATCCGGCGATAACTTACTGTTGGACGGAACGAGGCTCTAGAAAAGGAGACGGGATGTTGATGGCAAATTTAAAAGCTTAAATGCAAAATTTAAAATTAAAATGTATAATGAAAAGACAAAGAACTAAATAATTCTACATTTCTAATTGTTCTCCATGTGTCTCCCCCTGCAGGCCATCCAGGACATCACACGGAACAGAGACATCGACCCGGAGGAAATTGTCTCGCTCATATTTGAGAGGATCGACGTGAAGGGAGAAGGTAACACATGCTAACATGCTAACATGCTACTGTCACACATGTGCTGCTTGTTAGCTTCCTAGCATGCTAACAAGCTCCAGCACAGGTGGTTTAACTGGTGCAGTGGACTTCCTCTGACCTGTCTTTGACCTTTGACCCCTCAGGTGAGATGACCCTGGAGGAGTTCATCGAAGGAGCCAAAGACCACGATGACATCATGGACATGCTGAAGAAGATGATGGACCTGACGCCGGTGCTGGTCATCATCGTGGAGGGCCGCGCGGAATGAGGGCGGAGCCAGACAGACAGAGACTGAGACAAACGTCACGTTGATAAATTATAATAATTAACAACCATCTGCCCCTTCAAAGGAGGAGACGGACCTCCACCCGCCCACCGAAGAGCCTGATGACCTGTGGTCAGAGGCGGAAACAACAGATGCTGATGGACTATGATTGGCTGCCCAGCCTCTGAGCCCCCCCCCCGTCTCCTCACATCAGATTAAAAACAAACTCCTTTTCCAAAAAAAAACTTTGATGGGACTTTGATGGTTCTGATCCTTCAGGAGTCCAACAGGATCCAAAGATCTACGTCACCACGGTGACGAGTCCGGTTTCCATGGAAACGGTCTGTTCGGTTCCGAAGCATCAAAAACCGTCAAAGTTCGTCCTGATGCATCACTGAACGCTTCGTCCACATGTTCTTCATCAGATCAGCTGACTTCAGTTAGACTGAATGTTTTTAGAGCAACTTTCTGTGAAACAGACGTTTTGTAGGAAACAAATAGGAACTCAGGTTTCAGTTTCAGTTTCAGTTTCAGTTTTAGGCCCGAAAAAGGTCGAAATGTTCCGAAATGAAAACACGTGCTGAGCGTTTGGATCCATGAACGTGAAGAGTTTTAAATGCTTTAAAAACGAGACATGAAGCAGCTGCAGAGTCTGTGTGTTTGACTGGAAGATCATTCAATATTACTGACAGATTATTGATCATCCACCTGAACATCAGTCACATTAGTGCTAATTTCTGCCGTTAGAAAAGTGAATCATCAAGTAATCTGCTAATTAATCAATGAATCAATCAATCGTTTCATCTGTGAAATATGAGGAGGCAGAGACGAAACATGTCACAAACTGTTCATGTTCTGAGTTTTTCTCTCAAAAAAACACCTGGAAGCATCATGGAAGCAGCTCTGAACTGTGAGCGCAGTGCATGCTGGGAGTCTGCCCCTCTGAGCCGCTCTCCGCTCTGAAGCTGCTGATCCTCTTAATGCTGTCAAAGCCGTAATGGAGCAGATTTACTGAGAAGCTTCAGCGCCTCAGAGCTCAGCAGCAAAACCTGAACCTGAAGCTCAAAGGACACGAAGACGCACAAACGGCAGCTTCCAGTGCAGAACGGAGCAAGATCACCGTCCATGAGGACACCAGGTCCAACCAGGTCCAACCAGGTCCAACCGGGTCCAACTGGGTCCAACCGGGTTCAACCAGGTCCAACTGGGTCCAACCAGGTCCAACTGGGTCCAACCGGGTCCAACCAGGTTCAACCAGGTTCAACCAGGTCCAACCGGGTCTAACCGGGTCCAACCACAGTGTGATCGACGTGTAGCAGAAGTGAGTTTCTCTCTCAGGAGGAAATTCTTCACAGGTCATTCGGCTGCTTTTATTTTGAAGGGTTGAAGGTCTGATCCTTTGAAATTCTCGGAGGATGTTAACGAGCAGCAACGACACGAAAACATTGTTATTTCACAGCATTAGGTGTTGTTTTATTCTGAAGTTTGAAGGGAACTTTAATGATGTGAGTGTTGAAAAACTTTTTACTTTTATACGATGATGCGTGAGCCGAGACGGAGGCGACGGGGGAGAATGTTTGAAGCAGTTTGTAGAGTGAAAACTGATCCTGAACCCAGACGTGAAGGTTAGAGAAGCTGCTGGTAGTCTGACCCTCAGATCTGATCTGCAGGTCCACGGTTCTGTTAGTGCAATAGAGACATTTTACTGTGAAAATGTGTCCAGGTTCCTTTTAACCTCATGTATTGTGTTGCCTTATCAATAAAGTTTTTGAACAAAGTCTGTGTCTTTTATTTAAACTGTTGTTGAGAGTTCAGATCATTTTCAGAGGAAGAAAAATCACCACAAACAATAAATTTGATCTCTTTTTATTTGAAAATATGAAAAACAAACATCATGAGCGTCTTTTTCATTTTTTAGTTGTGTTTTGGTGTTTTAATAAAAAAACAGGAAGTAGTTCACCTTCTGTTTCTGCCACCTGCTGGTTTCATCCGGAATTGCAGCCACAGTTTCACCTGTAACATCTGGTTTGTTGAGTTTGCGATGAAAAAGAAGGGAAACACTGAAGTTTCCTTCTTATTGCCTCAAAATGTGAAAGTTTAAATTATTAAAAAAAGCTTTCAGCTGATTGGACGTTCAGAGTTGCATCGTTCAGTGCAGATCCGTCAGGTTTTGACCTGTTTGCTGATCACTCGTTGGTGCGTTCAATGACCTGTGTTTGGGATCCGACCTTTGACCTCTCGGGTTCACAGCTGTTTGAGTTTCTCCTCCTGCCGCAGCAGACTGACGTACAGACGCAGGAAGGAGTAACAGACACCTACGGAGCAGTACACCGAGGTCACCAGCAGGGGGAGGAACGGCAGCCTCTGTTGCCACGGCGACAGAGGGAAGATTATCTCACAGGCGATCGCCACGGGAACGAGACCCAGCAGGTAGACGGACTCCAGGGGATGGAGCAGAGAGCCCTGACCACTGAGGGGAGAGAGTAATCTGATTACTAAGGGAGTACAGAACAGTGAACTGAGTGTTCTGATGAATCTGCAAAGCACTCTGGGTACTGGAGTCTTTGTTATTGCCACAAAACAGCACAACTTCTGAAGTGCAGTGAGTCTCATGACACCAACAAGAGTCTGATGGAGAAACAGGAACGTCTCAGTTTACCTGTGAAGTTTCCTCAGAGCCGTGAAGGAGAAGATCACGAACAGCAGCATCAGGACCACTTTGATGGGCAGCTCTGCACAAAACATCTCATCAGTCACGGCACCACGAACAGACACACAACTTCACAACATGAGACTCTGTCTGTCTGCCTGTCTGTCTGTCTGTTTACCTGTCTGTCTGTTTACCTGTCTGTCTGTCTGTCTGTCTGTTTACCTGTCTGTCTGTCTGTCTGTCTGTCTGTTTACCTGTCTGTCTGTCTGTCTGTCTGTTTACCTGTCTGTCTGTTTACCTGTCCGCCTGCCTGCCTGTCTTCCTGCCTGTCTGTCTGCCTGCCTGTTTGCCTGCCTGTCTGCCTGTCTGCCTGTTTACCTGCGGGAGTGAAGATCAGCGGGAACAGCGAGTAATGACCTGTGGTGGTCAGAAGCAGGAAAATCCCAGCATCCTCTCTGCTCTCCACAGCCAGGATGCTGCAGGACGACAAACACACACTCAGCAAAGGGGGCGGAGCCAGACAGGCAGAGGGAGGAGTCTGAATAAACAGGCTGCAAAATAACTTATTTCACGTCTTTTTTCATTTTGTGTCTTTAAGTCAAACATGTGACGGCGACCTGAGAGGCAGGATGGCGATGAGGACGGCCTTCTCATGGACGTGCCAGCCAAACAGGAAGGAGCCCAGAGCGCAGAGCAGCAGGCAGCGCAGGAAACCCCGAGCGCCACGAGGACGCCACCAGATGGACGCCACCGCCGGCTGCAGAGACGCAGAGAGAGAGAGACAGACAGAGAGAGAGAGACAGACAGAGTGAGAAACAGAGAGACAGAGAGAGAGAGAGAGAGACAGAGAGAGAGAGAGAGACAGAGACAGAGAGAGAGAGAGAGACAGAGAGAGAGAGAGAGAGAGAGAGACAGAGAGACAGACAGAGAGAGAGACAGAGACAGACAGACAGACAGAGAGAGAGAGAGACAGAGAGAGACAGAGAGAGAGAGACAGAGAGAGAGAGAGGGACAGACAGATGAACATGGACAGAAACTTGAACGTGAAGCGATTCAGAATCACAGAAACCCTCCTGGAGTTTGACTCACCAGGATGGAGATCAGCGTGCAGACGAGTGTGACGGACGGGGAGACAGACGGGAGGACCGAGTGCTGAAACTCCTGAACCAACCCGCCCGTCATCGAGGCTCGAGGAAGCTCCGCCTCCTGCAGCAGCTTCAGACGAACACCTGAGCAGGTAAGAGAGCGTTGAGTCGTGGTTTGATTTAAAACCAACCAAACTGTCTGAATCACCGAGCGACTTTTCCCACATTTCATCACTGACAGAGCAGAGAAAGGGGTGGGACTTCCTGTCAGGGGTCTCAGGTGTCATGTGCAGCCTCACCGAGCATCGCCAGGCTCTTGTCCAGCGCGTTGTAAAGGGCCCAGACGTTGGGGGCCCAGTAGGCGTGACAGAGGCCCCGCTTGAAGGGGAAGAGGCGGGAGAGGAGCTGAGGGAGCTGACCCTGAAACACACATCAGATCAGACACAACGCCTCACACCTGCAGAGGAGCCGGCTTCACCGCACAGCAGGCTCTTTCCACCGGAAACTCTTCCCACAATCCCCTGCAACACTGCTCACCCCACCCTGTTACTCTGAGGCCTGACCCTGTTACAGCAGATCAGATCTGATCCGCTTCGGCTCAACCGAACCATCCAGACGGGTTTCCACCAGCTCTGAGTGGGAAAACTTTAATCACAGGTGGAGCCTCCATGTTTTCCAGCCTGTAGAATGCGACACGCCCTCTGATGTCATCGCCGTTCGCTCTTCACGTCAGGAAAAACCTGCTGCTTCTGGTTCCAGCTGCGAAACAGCTGTTCAGCTTCTGACCCGTTTATGTGTTGATGCTTCAGAATGATGAGAAATCAGAGGAAGACTCACCGTGGCGATGAAGGGGCCGAAGGACAGAGCGCACACGGAGGCCACGATGGCGCCCAGAGCCAGCAGGCGGAGCGGACTGAAGCTCCTCCAGCTCACAGAACCGTCTGCAGACACAGAAACGTTCTCACCAACAGAACCACAGGAACCAGGCGACTGAGTCGGCTGGAGCCTGCAGGTGTGACGCACCTTTGTTGTCCTGAGTGAAGCAGTAGCTCCTCAGCAGGTAGATGCCGTAGGCCGGAGCCACGTACAGGTAGATGTGCTTCAGGTTGAGCAGGATGGCGAACAGCAGCGCCCCCTGCAGGTGCTGAGACTGTGCAACACAAACGACAGACACAAACAAAACCTGATGAACTGAAACAGTTTTTTAAAAAGAAACTTTCTCTCAAAGAGACGGTGAGTCAGTTTGTACCTGCAGGTGTTTTGCCACCGACAGCAGCAGGAAACCGAACAAGAAGCCGTTATACTGGAAATGAATATCTGAGGGCTTTGGTGAAGGAATCACTGCAGAACTACATGAACTTCACACCTCCAACATCTTCTACACGTCTGACAGGAAAACTTGAAATGTTGAAGACAAACAAACATCTTCCTGATTTGTTTTGATGTTCTCAGGTTAGCAGGTTAGCATCATGTTTTATTGCTAACAGCCTCCTTCCTGTTTCTGAGCCTCCTGATCTGAAACGACCTGAACACGAAGCCTGAAGTCATCTGACCTGCAGGACCAGCTGATGTCACAGGTTCAATGTTCTCACAGCTGAAGGATACGATCGACGATGAGGAGGCCGAAGTTCCAGAGCAGCAGAACAGCCAAGACGAAGGACGGCCGGTTCAAAATGTCCCGGGAGCCTTTCTGCTCCTGAACGCACCTGCAGCACCTGCAGGAGGACACAGCCAATGAGGACCAAGAAACAGCTGCTGCAGCCGGAAATGCAGGTGTGGGACATTTTGCTGAGATGTTCATTAAATTATTCTCTGGTGTTTCTGGGAAAGTGGAGAAAGCACAGGAGGGATTCTGCAGTTTTCTGTCTCTGCGTCAAACACAAACATTAAAATACATTCGGTTAACGAAGAGAACGTGAGGAACACGAGCAGCTTCACGTTTGATTCCAAACACCAACACCTTCATACACACAACATGTGCTTCTGCTGCCACCTACTGGCTGAATTTTTACCTGTGACTTTCACTTTGGTCCTGAGTGTTTTCACAGGAAGAGCGAAGCAGCTGCTGATAAAACACGTCACGTGTTTTCATGCTGCAGGATGAAACCTGAGAATCACCTCTGTGCTGATCACAGAAACCTGATCTGAGATCAGTGAAGGTCGTGTCAGGCTGCACTCACTCTCTGGCAGCGTAGATAAAAACCACATCGGTGCAGATGACGGACAGCCTCTGGAAGAGGACGGTCGATGTGCTGGCGTAGTTCAGGTTCTCCACCTGCAGCATGTTCCTGTCAAAGTGCTGAGCCACCTGAGACAGACCGAACTCGAACCAGGCGAACAGCGGGGGGTAGTCCAGAGTCCACTCTGACGTGTTCTGCAGGGAGGAAAACGCTTTCATCGTTTCAGCAGTTTAATTTATGATTTTACAAAGAATACGAGACAAGTAACTGATACAAATGTCTCGTTTAGTTCCTTCTGTTTCCTGGAAGTTCTGCACATCGACGATTCTTTCCAGTGAAAATGAGCTTCATGTCTGACAAGACTGAACGTTTAGAAACTGATTTTATTCTTCTTGATCTGAATAAACATTCAGGGTTAAAACAGACAACAAAGCTGTTTCTTCACTCATGCTGACTTGACTTCAGGTGAGGCGACCAACACCTGTCTGATCACTGCAGGAAACCCCGTGACAGGTCACAGGTTAGGGGTCAAACAACAGACCCTCCATCATACCGACCTCATGGTACCACCTGGACACCGGCAGACTGTGTGTGATGGCCAGCCAGTTCCTGTGCACCTCGAAGTCTGTGGAATGGCTGACAGACAGACAGACAGACAGGCAGGCAGACAGACATGCAGACAGACAGACAGGCAGGCAGACAGACAGACAGACAGGCAGACAGAGACACGGCAGTGCATTAGCAACAGTTCATTCTGAAGGTAAAGTCACACCAAACCCCATTCAGAAAACTGGCACTTTAACCAAGAATCATCTGTTGACAACCAGAAACACTCCGGTGGTAAAAATGTCTTTAAACGACAGAAACACACCGAACTGTGAAACCGTTTAACCCGCAGACAGGTGCACAGAACGTCTCAGTGAGACGGCGCCCCCTGGAGGCTGTTTGGATAAATGAACCGGGAAGTTAAGCACACGTCAAGTTAATGTTGCATCGACAAACACTCGACATTTTACTTTTAGTGAAATAACACACGGCAGCATATTTACGGCCCCGACACGGTCTCCTGTAACCGATGTGGGCAAGACGTTAATATCCGTTTTAATTCAGTTTGTTAGCCGGATGCTAATCCGCGTCGCGACAGATTAAATTATAATCTATCAGAAAAAAGATTCGTCCTAAAACTGCTTCACTAAACGTAACTACTTCATATCAAAGCATTTCAACTCACTAAGCGTTGATAAAGAGACATTTGAGAAAAGAAACTCCCAGTGCTAACGCTGGAAACCAGCTCCAACTGTCCGCCACGGGCGCCGCCATGACAGTCACGTGTTTGTTTTGTAAATGGAACTTTATTGACATCTGTGTGCGCGACACTGTGCGCGCGGAACGTCTGTTTCAGGGACAAACCAGCAGCTGCTGAGAGATTCACGTTGAGTTTCTGTCTTTGTATGATGTGTTCAGGTTTTGGGAAAAGACAGGATGATATGTGAAGGACAGAACACGACGCTCTCATTTAGATGCGTTCAATGTCGCCTTATAAACTCAGGAGTCTGAGTTTCCTCTGTAAAGTGTAAAAAACTGTTCATTTTGTGGGTCCTCTAACACTGAAGGTTCCCTGACCGGATCTGACCTTTGGCCTATTTTACTCATGTGAGCATTACAGTAAAAATATCACATTTCATAAAATACTCAGTTACAACAAAGTCCCGCATTGATTATCCCACTGAGGGAAACATGTGAGTCACAATCACCAGCATTTAAAGCCTAAATTGTTATAACTGCTGCGTCAGTCCAATCGATCTGTTTCACGTGTTTTCTGACTCATTATTTGTCCAAGAATAATTTAAATTGAGGAAATGTCCCGCGGCCCGTGAATGCAGCATGAGGACGGCCTGCTCTTTGACTTTCCGTCAGAGCTCCTCGCGCTGTCAGAGTGTTTCCGGTGGATCAGCTGTGTGTTTGTGACCGGGTCTCGGTGTGAACAGCCGGTAAACTGCTGAAACTTTGAACGCAGCAGCTTCCGGGATGAACGCGCTGCTGCGGCGCTGCAACATGCGGCGGGTCGGTGCGTGGAGAGGTGCGTGACATACACATTCAACAGCCTCGGAGGTAGACTCACCGCAGTGCATGCTGGGTGCTGGGTGCAGTTCTGGAGTCTCAGCTTCTATTTAGATGGACGTAGAAGGTTTCTTTTATTGGGTAGAAATACTCAGTTACAAGTACAAGTCCTGCATTTTACATATTACTTAACCAAGAGTACAAAGTGTTTACACTGACCTGTAAGTACTCATCGTACGAAAAGTAAAAGTGTTCCCGTGTTCGTCACTGACGTTACAGAGAGTAAATGTTGGATAATCATGGATACTTCAGAGTAACTTCATTTTTAATCAAATCTCATCTAAGCTGGTTTGTTGAAAACATTAAAATGTGAATCAGCAAAGTAACTAAACACTCGGATACATTTAGAGGAGAACGAAAGCAACAACTGCCTTAAGACTGTAATCCTACTCGATTACAGTTCCAAAGTAAAAGTACTTTATGTTCTGATTGAAAAGTGACACTGTGACGCAGGTGCTTTGCGTCCTTGCCAGGGTCGGTTGCCAGGCAACCAGCAGAGGCTCCAGCCAATGAGCAGCCTGACACGTCACGAACAAGTAGCAAACTCTCCACTTCCGCATTGAAGCCAACCAGGAAGTAAAAACACCTGCAGTTCCTCGACTGACCACTTGAGGCTCCAAAAGGGAGCAGATTCCCATTGGAGTCCATGTTAAAATGACCA
>JAQMCX010000012.1:18785089-18804178 GCA_029814765.1 Acanthurus leucopareius
CTGTTGACGTATAGCCGGGGGCTGTTAGCTGAGTGGGTGCGCTGTCTGTCCTTCGACCCCGCCTCTTTTCCCATATTAGGTATTTCCTTGTTTAGGCGGGCTCTTGGCGGAGTCACGCGCAGGCTAATGGCGGCGCCTAGGACGAGATTTCTGAGGCTTCACTCTCGCTCCGGCAGAAACCAACGGGTGACGTCACGGAGGGTTTGTCCAGAGTTTTATACAGTCAGTGATCTCGACCCTGTTAGAAGGCTGACTGCTGTTTTCACAGTTTGTTTTTTTGAAAATGAAACGAACAAATATTTGATGCAAATCAGTGAACTTCAGAGCTGCTTGTTTGCTGGGTGGATGTTTCCATCTTTGGACAGTCGGGCTAGCTGTTCCCCTCCATTTCCAGCCTTTGTGCTAAGCTAAGCTAGGCTAAGCTAAGCTAAGCTAAGCAGCTGCTGACTGTAGCCTGAGGTTTTTGTACAAACACAAGAGGAAACAGTCAGAACACATCAGAGAAAATAATCACATCTGAAAGATTTTTATATTTTTATATTGACCCAGAAAACAGATGAACATGTGTGTGTGTGTGTGTGTGTGTGTGTGTGTGTGTGTGTGTGTGTGTGATAGACCTCCATGTGACGGCGCCCGTGGCGACCTTTGACCTGAGGAAGGTTGAACTGACGCCTCTGGAGCAGCGAAAGCTCACGTTCGACTCTCACGTCATGGTGACGGAGCTTCAGAGCTGCGGTGAGAAAACAAATGAAAAACCTTTTTTACCTGAAATCCAGGTGTTGATCCAGATGTTCAACTCTGAGTTCGGACGTTTGTTTAGAGCCTGAACACATCAGACCCTGAAGGCAACTGATAAAAACACAAAAGAAAAGCTTTTACATTCATGCAGGTTTGTATCGAAGCTCTGAGGTTTGTTGGTTTGACTGTTTCTGGATCAAACGGTCGTTTTTCTTCTGCAGGTTTCGAGAAGCGTCAGGCGGAGCTGATCGTTTCGGCTCTCGTCACCCTGACGACGGCCAACATGGACATCGTCTACAAAGACATGGTGACCAAAGCCCATCAGGTGGGACACTTCGATCACTTTGAGATGTTTTAAAGAGAATAAAACAACTCACAAGCTTTTTCATGAGCTCAGAAAACAGAGAAAATGTTTTTCATCTGAAGCAGAATTTTCTGAGCACATGAAGGAAAAACTTCATCCTTCAGAGATCCGAGGTTTCACCTGGACCGAGTCTGGAAAGTAACTAGTAACTAAAGCTGTCAGACAAATGTAATGGAGTAGAAGTTGGTACTTTGATACCATACTTGAGTAAATGAGCTCAGTCACATGGTGCTTTGAGTGGACGTTGTGTTCACTGTCACTCTCTTGTCAGGAAATCGCAGTGCAGCAGATCATGGCTCACCTGGACTCCATCAGGAAGGACATGGTGATCCTGGAGAAGAGCGAGTTCGCCAGCCTGCGATCAGAAAACACGGTACGCCGACATGCTCGCAGCCTCGGCTCTGTACTCAAGTACAGTACTCGAGTGAATGTACTCGTTTTTACAGATTTTCCATCAGCAGGTTTTGAGTCTCTTGTGTTTCTTCAGAAAATGAAGCGTGAGCTGGAGCAGCTGCAGAGCAGACTGAAGGTGAGCAGAAGCTCCAGGTTTTCTGGGGTTTGTAGTTTTTAAAGCGACGAGCTCAGAAACAAACACGTTCAAACTCTTCAAACTCTGCGTTTTTGTTCAGGAGGAGAGTCAGAAAGTCCGAGCAGAAACCAAACTGGACATAAACCTGGAGAGCAGCAGGATCTCTGACATGGTGTGTGTGTGAGTGAGTGTGTGTGTCATCAGTAAGTGAACGCATCACACTGCATGTATCCCAGTGGCTCCGCCCACTTTCTGTCATTCAGCCTGTGGGCGGAGCCACTTCTGTGACTCAAAGCTCATTTGCTGCTTTTCATGTAAATATTTTCACTTTTCAGTCAAAACTGAGTCGGTTTAACTGAACGTCAGCTAATAAAAGTCGGTGGCGTCAGACTCACCTGAGTCACATGACGCTGCTGCTGCAGCACCTGGAGCTCACCTTGTGTTTTCTGTCAGTTTACTGAGCAGGAGAAGAAGCTGATGGAGGCCAGTACCGAGTTTCATCAGCAGGTAAACGAGCTGCACAATGCTGCTGTGTTAGCTTAGCCACCGTTAGCTTAACTGACTGTTTACCATGTGGTTGGTTGATGACGTCACCAGAAAGCCGACCTGGAACACGACAACATGGAGATAAACAAGAAGATGGAGCTTCAGGTGGCCTCGCTCAAAACCGTGCTGGAGTCTCTGAAACTGGAGACGATTCGCTACCTGGCAGGTAAACAACTGACCTCCTCTGACCTCACACAAGCGTTAAAACAACTGTGCAGTGATTGGCTGAGGACTGTCCAGGGGCGGGGTTTAGTGAACGGTCTGATTCTCAGGGTTCTGTCCTGTGTTCCTCCCCAGCGACCGTGTTCTCCTGCCTCGCCATCGCTCTGGGAGTGTATCGCCTGTGGAGGTGAAGGACCTGAACACACGCTGGACTCGTGTTCATCCTCGACTCAAAGCAGCTCCAGTCAAACTCTTTAACATCTGGAAACAGAAATGTGCTGCAACGAAATGTCACGATTTAAGGTTTAAATGATCAAACACCAAATTCAGTTAAACTTCAGTGTTTTATCAGGACTTTTACTAAAATACTTTAATCAAAGTACACAAATATTCTCAGCTTCGTGCAGTTTAAGTACCAGCTGATTACACCTCTAAAGATTGTGGTATTTGTAGTTTTAAAGGTTAAAAATGTAACTTTGAGACAACTCTTGTTATTAGCGACACCAGTGGCCATTATGTGAACTGCAGGCAGCAAAGTGTTGCACTGTCGGGGGGCAGAAGAGAGAAAGAAATGACACATAATTAAACTTTCAGATGTGAACCCACGTCACTGCTTTAGTCTCCGACTTTGGTGAATTGATCCTTTAACACTTTGAATTGATCCGACCTGAACGCCTTTCACAGTTTGTTTGTTTTTAATAAATCTGTTTACTTGTTTTGTTTGTTTTTTAGTGTTGAAACATTCAGTTTTTTGAGCAGAATAAACTGTCTGTTCGCTGAGCTCATCGGATAACAGCTGCTTGTCCAAAACATGAATAAAGATTTTAAATCAGAACAAAAACTGTTTCAGTGAACAAGTTACTGAAAAAGATAAAGATGAGCAAAAAGGGACTTTGTTGATGAAAACTTAAAGGCTTTTCACGGCCACAGCAGAATGAAAAACAGCTGCAGGAGAGAAATGAAAACACCGGATCAACAGTTTGAATCCACTAAACCTTTATTTTTAGCTTTGAAACCTAAATGACAATAAAACTGAGAGCAGAGTCAAAGATCAATCAACGTTCACACAAACAAGTTTCAGACTCTTTTATTGAAAATCAAAGAAAATCCAACTGAGACGGCTTCGATCCTCCGGAGACGCTTCCTGAAGAGCCACGCAGCCTTCAGTCGTCCAATCAGATGATGCTTACCTTCAGACGCAGCCAGACACAAGTCAACACCTGCGTCTACCTGTCATCAATAACCCGATCAATCCGTCAGTTCAACTATTTACAGACTAACAGGCAGCAAACAGCAGCTGTCAGATTCAATCACCGTTACACCAGAGTTACAAAAAATACTTTAATTTATAAATTAAATTATTTACACATTTTACCAAAAGCAAACAAAACATTTCCTCCTTTAAATAAACAGGTTGAGTTCAGGTCTGAATCCAGACACGCGGCCTCAAATGGCCTCAGACGATCCAAATACAAAAATGTATTGAAGTTTGTGTTGCAGAGGCGTCGACCTCCGAACGCTGAAACACAGACGTGCAGCAGCAGCAGCGGCGGCGTTACGCGTCAGTCTGATCCGACTGCACTTCTTCTGATGGAACTTCCTCCTTAATCTCTGTTTTTACATCAGGAAGCTCAACAGCATCAGACTCTACTTCCTGTTTGACTGCAGCAGCACAGGAAGTGGACGTGTCCTTTTTCTCTTCTTCTTCTTCTTCTTCCTCTTTCTTTACGAAGGCGCTCAGCGGGTGTTCGGCGAGCACCTTGTTGGGCGACGGCGTGACGTCGATGTACGAAGACTGAGGAGACAAACAGCAGCAGGTGACACGTCTGAAGGGCCACTGAGTAATTATTGATACGATCAATTCTTTAGTTACTTACATTTTTGTAATCCTCGAAGCAGGAAGGATGGAAGATCTGCGAGGAAACACAAAGACATTTCTTCATCATGATCTCAGTCTTAAAACGTCACAGTGCAAAGAGAAGATTCAGGAAGCCGACAGGTGAACACAGACAGGTGAACACAGACAGGTGAACACAGACAGGTGAACACAGGTGAACACAGACAGGTGAACACAGGTGAACACAGACAGGTGAATCAGAGACCAAAAGCATCAGACTTCAGAGTGTAAGACCTCGTTGCTTAGCTTGTTAGCATGCTAACAGCAGCTGAGTGAACAGAAAGAACATCTGAAATGATTTATTTTGGTGTTTGAACACATTAAAGATCCTGCAGAATAAAATCATGAGTCAGCAGTTTCAGATCCAAACTGGTTTCCACAGAAACGATCAAACTGCAGCTTCAGAGGAGGAACGAGCTCGACATGTTCCCAGACTCTGGTGGTCCTACCTTGTCGTCCACCCTGATGGCGTTCTTCAGGAACCAGTCCTCCTCCTCCTCCACCCAGTACGTCTCAAACGGCTCCTGACAGATTTCACACGACTGCAGGAGGAAACAAACGCGACGTCATTGGTCAGAAATCATCACATCACCTGACCAGCCGTCAGACACAAACATCAGTCACACGTTTCACTCGTCCGTGCACACAGGGGCGAGGTCAGCATCCGGCCTCCTGATTGGCTGATGCCAGTGAGTCTCACCTCTCCCACCTGGTCCTTGGTGGCTCTCACACTCTGGAACTCCTTCTCCTTCGCAGCCGCCTGGTTCTTCTGCACCTCCTCCTCGTTCTCCTTCTCGAAGAACTGACTCTTTGCTCGCTCCTCCAAGTCGGCGATCTCCTCGAACTCAATCCAGTCCTGAAGGACGGAAACACACACACACACACACACAGAGAGACACACACACACAAGCACACACACAAGCACGCACACACACACACACACACACACACACACACACACACACACAGAGACACAGATACACAGATGAGTTCAAACATCAGGACTGGGTGAAGCTGCTGTCCTGTGTGTATGCCAGTGTGTGAGTGTGTGTGTGTGTGTGTGTGTGTGTGTATCTCTGTCTGTCCGTGTGTGTGTGTCTCTGTGTGTGTGTGTGTGTGTGTGTATCTCTGTGTGTGTGCGCTCACCCTCAGGCTGTAGTACCAGCGGCGGTGTGTGACCTTCTTGCTGGCGACCTTGCCGGCGTGGTTCTGTCTGAAGTGCCAGTCCAGGTGGTCGGCGTACATGTCGGTCTGAGCGGCGGTGAACCTCATGCTGCACAGACAGCACTGGTTTCCTGAGTACAGCTTGGTGACGACGCTCTCGTAACGCCTGAGAACAAGAGACAAGGCGTCACCACACCGACCAATCACACGGCAGAGAGCTTTATCACAACGTTTCTGGCTCCGGACTCGACGGGTTCGGGTCCTGCGGTCTGAACTCACTGTTTCATGTCATCGATGGTGAAGCTGGTGAGGTCGGGGACGTCGACGTCCTCCTCCTCCTCCACCTCCGGCTCCTCCTCCTCCTCCTCCTCCACAGGAGGTGCCGGAGCCACGACGGACGTTTCTGGAGAAACAAAGACAGGAAGCTTCGTTAGCACGTTTAACACAAGAACACCAGGAAACGCAGCAGAACTGTTGAGACGGTGCCGATGCTGACCGGTGCTGGCGGTGGGCGTGGCTTCAGGCTGCGAGGGTTTGATGATGCCGGTGGAGATGAGTTTGGTCAGCAGGTCGTTGACGTCGACCTGACCGAAGTGGTTCTCCGGAGGGACGACCGGCTGAGCTGAGGACACGAAACACACTTCAGGTTAGAAACAGCAGCTCGTTGGAGTCGAAACGTTTGCAGGAGGGACTTCCTGTCTCTCAGACGTGATGTGGATTTAACGTGTTTACTGTCTGTGGCTTTAGAGTCTGCCGGGGGGGGGCACCAGAGAACTTGCCAAGCAGGTTTAAACAAGGAAAGAAACAGACTCTTACTCTGCTGTCTGAAAGGCACCGCGCTCTGAGGCAGGAAGGGCTGGCTGAGGTTCCCCATCATGTTCACCTGGAAACACAGAACTTTTCAAACAAGGCAACAGCAGCTTCATCACAGAAACACGTTCAAACAGAAGCAGGACGGAGATTCTGAGGGAAACGGGGCGAAGCGAACACAGAGACTCAGTGGAGGATTTTTCTTTCATAGGGTTAGGGTTGGAAACGGAGGTGTGAACGCTCGGTGTCACTCACCGGTTGCTGCATGCCGACGGTGGGGGCGGCAGGGTTGTAGAAGGGGGCGGGGGCTGGTTGGCTGAAGGGCGGCGCCGGCTGCATGTTGAAGTTTCCTGACTGCTGCAGGTTCGGCTGAGCCGAGAACGCCATCGGGCCCGTGGGGAACTGAGGGTTCATGGGCTCCGGGAAACGCTGGGGGGCCATGTTGAAGTTCTGCTGGGGGGGCATGGCACTTTCGTATATGGGCGGAGCCATCGGCCTCATGGGGGGCTGCAGGTTGTGCTGAGGAGCGAACCTCATGGGGCCCTGCTGGCCGGGGGCCGACTCGTACAGCGGGGGTCCGTCAAACCTGGGCCCCGCCTGCATGGGCCCGTCGAAGCGCATCGGACCCTCGAACCTCACCGGGCCCATCTGGTTCGTCAGGCCCTCAAAGCGCAAAGGCCGCTGCTGCTGGAAGCCCATCGGTCCTGATCCTGGACCCGGAGCCATGCTGTTGAAGCGCTGCATGGGGCCCTCAAAGTGGCCCGGTCCGGGTCCCTGACCCTCAAACCTCACTGGGGGCTGCTGACCGATGGGACCGTCAAACCTTCCAGGGCCCTGAGGGTGCGGCGGTCCATCGAACCGTCCCATCCCGTCTCTCATTGGACCGTGAGACATTTGGGGGCCGTCACATCGCCCGGGTCCATCGAACCCCTCCGGCATGTTGTGATGAGGCGGTCTGCCGCCATCGAACCTGCCGGGACCCTGCTGATGAGGCCCGTCGAACCGGGACGTGTCGTCATAGCGGCCGGGGCCACCGCTTTCATACCAGCCCGGAGGATGTGGCCTGGAGGGGCCCATGTGACCGGGCCCGTCGTACCGGGAGGGGGGGTGTCCTCCCTCGTGGGGAGGCGTGTGTCCCGGCGAGTTGCTGTGCTGTCGGACGGATGACAGTGGCCCCCCGCGGGAAGGCGCCTTGAGGATGGACTTCGGGAGAGTGGGAGGATGAGGGTGAGCAGGCGGGTTGTCGAGGCCGAGGGGCCCGTCGTCGGAGTGCTCGCTGTTCGGGCTCTCGAAGCGCGGGATCGGGCTCATGTCTGCCGGCTCCTTCTGGTGCAGAGGTGACAGGCGTTCCCGCTCGAACCGCGAGGCCGGCGGGTCCAGAGCGGCCGGGCTCGGACAGTTCCTGTGGACCAGGCTGCCGGAGGGCGGGGGCCCCTCTGGCCTCCGTGGGTCGGCGTGCCTGGAGTCGGAAGGTGGGCCGTACCTCCGCGGAGCGTCATAGCCGCTCTTCTGGTCCTCTTCATAACGCTGACGCTCCATCAGAGGAGAGTTCCACTCCCTCTCACCTGGAAACAGACACAAAGGTGAAGAAGCTGCAACATCTCGTCACTCAGGACTTCAACTGTTTGACTTTAACTAACAGCTTTAACTCCGACTCGCTGTCTCTTTAAGACTAAAACTACAGAGAAACTCTAGGAAGGACCAAAGACTTCACCTCCTGACTCGTTACTAACTACGACTCCCGTGATCCCCCGAAACTACGGAGATAAACTGGATCTGTTGCTACATGAAGAAGAAGAGCGTGTGAGCTGAACCCCTGAGTAAATGTGTAAACTGTGATCTCTTTAAAAGAGTCTCTAACCCTGCTGAAGTATCACTGATCGAGACCCTGACACCCCGCAGCTCCAGAACCTGACCTCTGACCTCTCTGTGGATGAAGACGACAGATGACAGATAATTGTTGCTTCACAGATCAGTGAACTGAAAATCTCGTCATGTGGATCTCGTTCAGAGGCCGGACTTACTGGACTCTCTGGGGTCGGCTCGTCTCCTGAACCTGAGGCCCGGCAGAGACTTCAGGGTGGGAAACTCTTTGCCGTGGTTGTACTCCTCGATCATGGGGCCGGGCGGAGGGCGGGGCTCCTCGCGCTCTTTGCTCCGCCTTTCACCTGTGAGAGTCATCGACCAACAGACGTCAGTGTTTCTTTAAAGGAGCAGCTGACGGCTAAACGAAGGAAGCGGCTTCAGTTTACACCTCTGCCCATCTTCTCAAATCCCCTTGAGCTCACCTTGTCTGTCTCGCGGCGTCCGGCTGTATTTATGTGATGATGGGTGTCCGATGGGTCGGCCGCCCGTCTTCTCCCCCTGCGCCGCCTCCTCGCTCTCCTCCGCACTCTCCTCACCTTCCCACTCCTCTCCTGTGGTTCTGTGGGTGACCTGGGTTTTCCTCAGCTTGGACTTGTGCTCGTAGTAGGTCAGTTCAGCTTCATTCATGCTGTCGTGGGGGCGGGGCTGCGCGGAGGGCGGCGTGGCCAGCAGCGGCTGTTTCTTCGACAGGTTGCCGGCGTCGTCCCAGCCCTCAGAGTGCTGCTGCTTCTCCTCCTGATACTGGAAGAAATGTTTGATCTGGTGGGCCACGTTCAGGAAGTCCTCCTGGGAGATCTCCCCGCTCTCCAGACGCTTACTGGCCTGCAGAGAAACGTGGAAACGACAGCGTTGAGACGGAAATCAGCTGGAAAAATGATCAAATACAAACCAAATAACCATTTACTGATAAATATATTCATGTATTTTTCCTCTTAAACCCGACATCTTAGGAGAACGCCTCATCTTCTCTGGTCTGATCAGGTGACTTTAAGTGTTACATGAAATGAGCTTCAACACAAAAACTGTCTGACTCCATAAAATGTTTTTCTGCTGACGGGGAAATGCCCCCCCCCCCCAGTTTGAATCAAAATGAAACCTGGAGTCACGAACACTGAGAACTCAGCAGGTGCTGAACATGCATGAGGTGCTTCTCACGTACCCGTCTGAGCAGGTCCTTCTTCGAGGCCGAGTTGAGGACTTCGGGTATCTGCAGGTTGGCGTCCACGCTGAGGCGATGCTTCGGGGTTCGGGGGGTGGTGGGGCGCGCGGGGGGGCCGTACTGTTTGTGTCTCGGAGGTCCGGGCTTCATATGCGAGTCCTCCGGCAGCTTCAGACTTAAAGAGAAACACAAATGTAATTTTACCTGCCCTGCTTCATTTCATAGAGACACAGTGAGAGTGAGAGTCGACCTGATGGACTCACTGTTTGTTCTCCTCCCAGCCGCTCCTCCAGCGGTAAGGGCCGTCCTTGCTCTCCTTGCCGCCTCCGTCGTGGCTCCGTGGCGAATGAGAGTCTCTGGATTCAGAGTGCCGGTCCTCCGCCGGCCTCTTGGACCTCCTGCTCTCTGACTGGTTCTTCTTGGGGGCGAGCCGGTCTTCGCGGCTGGGTTTGCCATGTTCGAGCTCATCTGCACGGACCCTCCTGGGTTTGTTGGGTTTGTGGGAAGGCGACGGGGACAAGGAGCTGCTCCTGGCTCTGCTCTTGGGTGACCTCCTGTCCTTCCTCTTTGGGGACGAGGCGGGAGAGCGTGACCTGGACCGTGAGCGGGTGCGTTTTCTGGCATGTGTGCGAGCGTTGCCTCCGGTCTTGTACTCGGCCTTCTCCGCGGACTCCTCGCGGTCGTGTTTGGTCACAGAGCCGTTCACGAGCTTCCCTTTGTTGGACCGCTGGGGCTCGAGCCCCCGTGCAGCCTCCTCTCGCTCCTTCTTGTCGCTGCATCGTTTCTTCTCCTTCAGCTCGTCATCCCTCGCCTCTCCAGTCTTGTCCTGCGTGCGCTTCCTCAGCCTGGGATCTTTCTTTGTGCCGTCAGCTGACTTTTGAACTTCAAACTCCACCTGTTTGTTTTTACTCTGAACACTTTTGGCCAACGGAGACGGAGACTTGGACTTGGGCTTCTCCTCGAGCACTTCTTTCCTGGGGGTCCTGGCCTTCTCTGGTCGGGTGGATTTTTCGGGGGTCAGAGCTGGAACTCCTGCTGTGGTTGCATCTGCTTTCTTCCCAGCATGCTGTTCTTTGGGCTGGGGGGCAGCGGGGGGGCCGGTGCGGTTCAGACGGGGGTCCCTGGTGGAAGGTTTGGTGTCTGTCTGAGTGTGAGGAGGGATCCAGGGTCGGACCACGGGGGCGGTCTGGCTCACAGACTTCGTGGCCGTGCTCGGTGCTGCTGTGCTGGAGACCGAAGTCGACGTTGGTAACACGAACGCACCGGCCTGCAGACACAGAAAACAACTGTTGGTGGTTTGGTTTCAGAACACACTTTTACACACAGCTTTTGGAGCTACATGTGAGACCAGCTCAGAATCTTTTCAAACAAGGGATTCATCAGAAAACCCACTTTTTGTTTGTACTTCCTGATTGTCTCTGACCTCACAGCCTACCTTCTACATCACCAGCTACCATCATGCACCTGTCGTCTTTGCACTGAGGCAGACTGAGCTTTGGAATAATACTGACACCGGATCGTCACTGCACTCAATTTAACTTAACTCCAAAATGCAGGGACACAAAAAATCTGTTCCAGGATCAGCTAATGCTAAACATTAAATAAAAACATTATTTTGTTCTCAGTATATCAGGATCAAAGAGGAAGTGAACTAATAACAGTTCCAAATAAAAACAGATCTGGAACCAACTACAACTACAGTGAACCTACGAGCTGAGCTTTGGTCTGTTCCAGTTCCAGCTCAATCTTCTTCTGCTGAAGCTCCAGAAGCTGCTTCTGTTTGGCCAGAAGCTGCTGTCGGATCAGCTGCTCCTGGGTCAGGCTGTACTGGCTGACGGCAGGGACTGACTGGGGAGTCGCTGGAGTCGCTGGAGTCGCTGCCGCTGCTCCTGATGCTGCTCCTGATGCTGGTGCTGGTGCTGATGCTGATGTTGGTGCTGATGCTGATGCTGCAGCAGCTGGTGGTGGCGGTGGCGGCGTTTGGGCGGAGACAGGCTGTGGAGACGACGCCTCCTCAGACTGGAGACATGTTGGGGTTCGAGAGTCAGAGGACAACAATCGGTTTAAAGACAGAACACACAAAGTGAAACCCTTCTGAAGTCCACCTGAAACCGCATTTCAAGACCATCTGACATCCAAATCATGACGAATTTCCATCATCAACAGGACGTACAGGAGAGACAGAACACAGGGAGCAATTTGATTGGACCACTGAAAAGAGGGCAGAGTCATTTTAACCTTTATTTAACCAGGTAAAAAAATAGCTCAGATAAAATCTCTCTCAGTGGTTACCCGGCCAAGGAGGCAGCAGAGTTACAAGTCAGAGTGAACGAAAAATTACAGATTCAAGAAAGTTGTGCTTTTCAGAAAGTTTCTATTCACCTCCAGAACATCTCAGAGAACTGAGCAGCTCTGGAGCAGAGTTGGATAAACTGAAAAAGACTAAAATGGCGGTAAAAATAGCACATTTGCTGTAACGGCAAACACTAAATTCTGTTTCGGGGCTCTATTGCTCCACCTGTTTCTTCTACATGCTCTCTGTCACAAAGCAGATCAAGCTCACAGGCGTAACTAACACCACCGCCCGGACAAAAGGCCGAGCCGAGCCGAGCCGGGCCGCTGAGCTCAGCTGTGAGGCCACCACACGCTTTGTAAGAACAGAAGTGCTGGACATCACAAACACACTCGATCCCTGCGTCGCTGCCGCCTGGCTGCAGGTTCGAGGCCCCGAGTGGCAGCCGGCCTCGCTTCGACAAAGCCTGGGACACACAGCAGGCAGACACAGTGAGGCTTCCCGGTGGAGCCACGAGCCCTGTGTTAGTGTTGTTTTCTCATTATCACTGCTGGGTGCTGTTGTTTTGCACTTCATGCTGTTTGTCAGTTGTTGTCTGATGACTTGTGAAATGCTGACTTTCCTGTTTTGTACGATGCAGTCGAACTAAACTCCCCAGAGGCTGCAGCACTGCAAACATGCTGGGTAAGTCAACATGTTGATGCACATTTCTCTGCATTTTCCTGAATTTAAGTTTTAAAAAGGGCCCCCCGACCCCATCCCATTTTTTTTTTTTAATCTTATTAAAACTCTTCCTTGCTGATTGAAACAGACATGAGAGGAACTGATAAAGCTGTGAATCTGCTCAAACACTCTGAATTTAACTTAAGAACCTGTGAAGATCTTAAGACAAGAAAGCAGAAGCACCGTGTAGGCCTGGAGATGTTTGCAGCACATACACACCTGTTTCAGAAACTTGGGGTTGACATGAATGCTGGCGTTGACCGTCGGCGGCAGCGGCTTGATGGGCCAGGCCGGGTCCACAGAGTTGACCCGGACATCGAGTGCGTACAGTTTCTTCAAAGGAAACACATCGTCCCAAGTCGATCGTAACTTGAACAGACTCTTTCTAGTGTTTTCATCCACCTACAAACAGAGGACATGGCTTGGTCCACAGCTACCAACAAAAACCTGAAACAGTTCAGCAGCATCCCAGCAAAGGCTAAAACAGCATTTTACACATTTTAGCACCATGTAAACTACAACTATAAGGGTAAAATATACTTTAAAACACAGCTTTAAACACTTTCTGGACAAGTAAAGAGAACTAATGTTTTACCAGTGATAAAAACTGAGAAAATTTAAGGATAGGCTATGGCTTTAAATATGCAGGAGCAGAGTGCAAAATATCACACATACAAAGCAAGCAACACAACAAACAGGAGGGAAGTGAAGTGGGCCGCTAAAGACTGTGTGCTTAAATTCTGAACAATGCTAAACGGCAGCAAAGAGAACTGTACCTTTTCAAAGACACATATAAATGAAGTGATTAGGTTTTTAGCAAACACTGCAAGGTATTCTCCTCCAACATTCTTCACTATGGAATCCACTAAGTACAAAACTGGAAGCTTCTCGGTAGATGGGGCCTGGAGCAATAGAAAACTCAACAAGTTTAGAAAACAACAGGGGTTAAAACCAACATTTCAGAACAAATACAACTTGACAGGAGTAACAGGGCCGACGGCCCTCCCTGGCCACCCACTGTGTGAAAACTCAAAACAAAAAGTGTGGAAAAAGCCCACAAAAGGATGTGTCAAGTGAGAAAAATGAAAGACTTGACACATTTAAAAGAAAATGGAGGGAAAAAGTGGCAACAAGATTTTTCTTCCTTTGGAGTCAAAATAACACTGAAGAAAAAATACTCTGACAAACTCCTTTGCAGAAGCATCAACAGTTCGGCCCAACTGCGAGCAATCGCAAAAAACAGGAGGGAACGCAGAAAAATCTCTGAACGCCATCAGTCAGTTCGGAGGAAGATGATCTCAGGAAGATAATGATCCTTTTCCAGAGTCAGGGAGGAAAAACATGTCCATGGAGATAAAAAGAGTCCACTGCAGTCCTTAGGCACCGTTTTGACCTCCAAAGAGGGTTTTTTCTTTTAACCACTCTTTGTACTTTACCCAGATGAGACATTTAGAAGTTTTACTCCTTTAAGTTACACCCAGTGAGTTTTGTTCACACACTTTTTCAAAGTGTTACCCCTTAAAATGTTTTCCTGCTTGTAGTTGTTAAAACAAATTAGTTACCCGTTGAAAAATAGAACAAGTGATCTGTAAGCATTAATCTAATAAAGCTGCAAACTGCATTTAAACTCTGTACACTGAAGCAGAAATCTACTGGTGCTAAACTATGCAGCGTCAGTTCAGTAAATACTGTTTGTACAACCACTCCTAACAAGCCAAGTCAAACTCAGCTGTGTAAATGGAAACGTGAGTCATACCAATAAATTACACTGGGAAATAAAAAATGACAAAAAGCACATTTCACATTTTTTATTATAACATTTAACCATTCAATGACATTTCAGTAATTCAAAATTCACTAATGACTTGCAATGAAACTTTGTTTTCTGATCTGATGAGGCTTCAAGTGACCAAAGCTTTGACTAACCGGCGTCAGAGTGCAAACACTGAGCACAGAGGTAACTGAGGAAAACTGCTGACTGGAATGCATTTCTATGGACGGGGACTAGAAAGAGGCCACCTCTCCTGTGTTTAGCAAAAGCTAGCCGCTTATGTTTATTGACAACAGACCAGACTGAAAATCATTTAAAACATTGATGTGATCTGGCCTCCATCAGCAGGTAAAGTGACTGCAGGGACACCATCACGACGGCCAAAATACTTGGAGTGGCTGTAAATAAACAGAGCTCCAAATGTCAAGTCAAAATCCACCATCACTGAAGCAGCTGACTCCAACAAACATGCCTTTGCTCATTTTACAAGTTTCTTCAGGAAGCTACTGATCTGCTGAACTCTGCTCTGAATCAGTTTGTCATTTAATTCAGTTTAAGTTCCATCAATGACAAACCAGCTGTCATCACATGATGCTGTCCTGGGAGTCCAGTGTTTCTTGTGGTAAATAAATCATTGACCTTTATGTTGTTGGCCTAGTTTTTGTGCAGTTTGAATAAAACGAGCTATAAATGCTGATCAAAGGTTAAAAAAATAAGCCCAACAGGAGGGAAAGCAGCATATTTAGCTGAAACACTACAGCGACCTGTTCTGGGTTTTAAGGGGGTTCGATTCCCTAAAAGTCTTAGATGAGTTAAAACTCATGTTGTATATGTGAAATCCTTCCAGGCAAATTAAATCCACTTCCTTTCAGTGACTTTATCCATAATTTTCAAATGTGTCATTTAGGTTTAAAACTAACTTTTCAAAGTCTTGCTCCTTCTGTTCATATTTATTTCTCCTCTCACGTCAGTTGTTGTTGTAGTTTCTGTTAGGGAGGAGGATCGTTTCTTAAAACCTGGACAGCTTTTTTCGTGAAAATGGCACAAACCTTCAGACAGTTTCATACACGGACAGTAAATCAGTGTATGATGACTCCCGAGCATCAGCTCACACTAACTTCAGATATTTGGTTCAAATATCACAGTAACTTCTAAGTTACTTGTGAGAGTAAACTGCTTCTGTCGGGTGGATGTTCACTTCCGTCGGGCCCAACAGCACACCGCGTTACAGCTGATCCCCACAGTGTCAAAACTCATCTCCAATCTGAGACAAACTAAATTAACGACTGAAGTTAGTTTTCACTTTTATTCACATAAAATTAAATAAAAGATGGCAGTGCTACTCGACTGTGTGGCTGATCGGGACACAGCGGCCTGAGCCGCAGCTGGCTGACATGTCGTGTAGCAGCGCTAGCAGCCATGTTTAGCTAGCAGCTAGCTTAGCCAGCAGCCCGCCGTCGACTCGGCCTACTACATACATCCACATTATGCATCTGAAATTCAAAGTATTCTATATTCATAAAAACCTTGCTTATTTGCGCTTCAATAATTGCGACGATATCCTTGGCGAAGTTGATGTTTTCCTCGGCCAGGATGGTCAGCATGTTGATGTGCGGCTTGCTGTTGAATGTCAGGTCTTCCAGCGAGGACTGATACTCTCGGCAGGCATCTTCCCTCGCCGCTTTGTCGTCCATGTTTGAGCTGAGCGACCCGGGAAAACCTACACCTGCTTTATCAAAACCATAACCAGTTACTAACAGGCAGTCCATGAACTCATGTAACTAACTGTTCGGCCCTGAACCGGGGGGAAATATCGCCGGGTTTTTGTGTTTTTCAGCCGCCGCCTGTCGTCCTTCTTTGCCCGATTTCGACGACGAGAAGATGGCGACTGTAACTGATGACCTGCTACGTCACACGGAAACTTTCAGCATGTCGTTACGTCACTGCAGCGCTATTGGTTTGTTTCGGGTCATTTGGGACGAGATTTTGATTCTGATTGGCTTAATAGAATAACAGCCACACAAAAGAGCCAATCAGATCGCAGCACTGTGAACTTCTCATTGCATAACGACAGTCAGGCCAGGAGACGTTTCCCAACACGACAACACGAGGCCGCAGCATGGCGTCTCCTCCGCACGGCACCGCACGGCACCGCACGGCACCGCACGGCACCGCACGGTTACAGGCACACTTTCAGTCCAAACACTCAGAGAAAAACAAACACAGCTGATGAATTAAGTAGAAATCCCAACTTTGTGTCGAAATATATTAAAATATACGAAACTTTTAAGCACCAAACACCATGTAAACACCGTGTAAAGGCCTACATATGAGAAAGTGCATCCATTCAAAATGTGTGCCATAATATATAAAACATTTAATCTCCAATGTCATGAAAGATATGAGCTAAGGTAATAATGAATGATTACTGTATTTCAATTATCTGATAGAATATAATGTTATGGAATCAGCTACACATTTAGTCAAATGTCACCTGCACATAGAGGCTCCTCGGGCTTAAATACATTTAAATGTATTAAAATATGAAATATGTCAGCATATGGTGTATTAGAGCTACATCTGATCAATATGCAGCATGCAACAAGGTAGGGGATAGGAGGAGTAGGTAGGAGTAACCTTTTTTCCTGAAAGAATAAAATCATCTGTTCTCAATAATTAAAAAAGTCTTTAGATTTTAGGCTTGTACTTTTCCCATTAGGTTTCTTAAAACATTTTATAAAAGGAGCTGATGGATCCTTTTAAACAGATACTGTCAGAGTCAGACTGATGTTTGTGATTAACTCAGTCACTTGTCTCGTTCTTTGTGTTTTCATCACTACTGAAGGCATTTTTCTCTGTTTTCTGAGGTTTAGTTCTCTCCTGTTTTGGCAATCTCTTTTGTTTTGTTACAAACAAAACAAAACAACTACTCAAATTTACAGTGCTCAAAGGGACAAGATTTTTTTTTCTGGTACATTCAAGTGTGATTTGACAAAGAAACTGAGAGCTGAAGTTTGAGTCCTTCATAATTGAATCATCTGTGTTTGATAGTGAACACTGTCAGTGTCACAGCTGCCATGTAAGGCTCCAAACCAGCCGCCTGGATATTATTAGACACTGAAACTCAACACCAGACTGGGTGGAGAGACGTTGCATCACTGTTTTCCAATAAAACACACAGTGGGGAAGGAAGTACTCAGACCCTTTACTGCAGTTAGAGTACATGTACTTGGATTTTCTGCTACTCTAGATATCTGTTCATAGGCAAATAATGTACCTGCACTGTAAGAGATGAAGGAATTCAAAGCATGTTAGCATGTTGACGTTAGCAGTTAGCTTAAAACAGTGTTGTGCCTGCGTACAGCCTCACAGAGGTGATCACATGGTTTACTCTGGTTTATACTGCTGTTTATTTTATTTGCATGTGTGATGAAACAGTATGAATAACTGACCTATAATTTAAACCTTGAGTACGATTCTGATAAAACTGAAATGATTAATGACCTTATTTCTAGTCATTGAGTGAATCCAGTCAAGAGGGAGTTGAACTCTTAAATATTCTGTTCCAGTTCATCCAGTGTAAATATTTTCTGCCTCTGTTTTGCTTCTTTGTTAATACTTGTGATTTTATTGTTGTTTTTGGGACAGGAGATGAAAACATCATCATGAACTTGAAATGTGATGGATTTTTCTCTTCAGTATGATTATGTAAACACGTGAAAACAAAACATGTAATTCACAAGTTACATATTACATTACACAATGATGACGTGTTTGCCATCACGCTGGAGGAAGCTGAATCCCCCAGGTGGCGCTATTATTCATCTCAGCACCAACGAAGAAGAAGTGGGCGGACAGAGAAGCGCTGCCGGGTTACGCGAGCGGCCTGAGAGCGGCCGTTGTTCCAGCTAACGCCATGGCGGCAGTGCGGAGCCTGCGGGTGTCGGTGAAATCAGACAGCGGGTCCGACCGCACCGAGTCCGAGTCCGACTCCGAGTCGGACAGAGACGCCCGCGAAGCCGAACCGATGGAGGTGGAGGAGGGGGAGCTGGATACCGAGGATATATCCGTTAACCGTTCCCTGAAGGAGCTGCTGCCGGTGAGTGTCGGGACCAGGCCTCCTCAGACCGGGGACTGACGTCTCTCGCGGCCGGCGGAAGCGCGCCAAGTGTCGGCGCGTGTTAACCTGGACTGCCGGCTCTCTCCCGGGAGCTCGGTGTTAGCGCGGCTGTTAACGGGCTAACGGTTAACGTCGGTTAACGTCTGTCAGAGAGACTAGTTTAAGGACTAGTTTAAGTTAGCTGCGCTGGTTGCAGCTGCGGGCTGCTTGTTTATTTCAGTCACTTGTTGCTTGGAACTGATTCGTTAGTGTGAACGGACCGAACCAGATTCCAGTGACGTTGAGTCCGTTAACGGAGACTTTAACGTTTTTAACGGATAAGAAAGAACTCGGGCGGTTGAAAATGATTAAGGAGGTTTTATATTTGTGATTAACGCGCATTTCATTATCGATTATATGTGTAACCCTCAGTGGCGAGTTAGTTCCTCTGTCGTTGCTAGTTTTCCCACTGACAGTGAACACAGCATCATAACATCGGTCTAACGGGCTCCGGCGCCGGTTTTTCTGTTCCGATGATTCCGTTCATTATGTTTGCCAGGTGACTTTGGTTCACCTGTCGGATTAGAGTCCAGCTGCAGGTTGTGTTGTCCTGCAATTGGAAGCACGAGAGAAGCAGGTGGAGGTGTTCCTCACGCGCTTCAAACCTCTGATGTGACTCTGTTTGCAGGACACGAGCCGACGGTACGAGAACAAGGCTGGAGCGTTCATCACGGGGATCGACGTCAACTCAAAGGTAACACACACACACACACACAGACAGACGGACAGACACACACACTCTCACACACGCACACACACAGACAGACAGACAGACACACACACACACACACACAGACAGACAGACACACACACACAGAGACACACGCACACACACAGACAGACAGACACACACAGAGACACACACACACACACTCAGAGACACACGCACACACACACACAGACAGACA
>JAQMCX010000013.1:26219-39694 GCA_029814765.1 Acanthurus leucopareius
GATAAAATTTTACTTTTGATCGGTTTGGGAAAAGGAATATTCTCCCCCTGTGAAACCGAATGAAATTCCATTCGGTTTCGGCCTGTTTATTCTGATTGAGGTGTTTATATGGAACATTTTGATTCGGTTTGGGCTTCTAACCCGATTCTAATTGGAATATTAGGCTCCATGTAAACCCAGCTATTGTCAGTCTCAGCAGAATGTATGTTAAAGTGTGTTTCATTCCCTCACTGGTCACACTGAGGGAACACTGTGAGGACTTTGGCACCTGTTCTATCAGGTAGCCGACCAGCATGGGAGACATCAGAGAGACATTATTATGAACTCCTTTTCTTTCCTTTTTTAATTGTTTCTGGTGAAAGTGTTCACATTCTCCTGTGATTCCTGCTGAATGAAATTGAAGCAGGAGGTTCAGTTTGTCTGTCACATCGTCTCTCATGACTTCTGTAAATGCAGATGCAGGTTTTGGGACAACAGGAGGCTTTGGGACATCTGCTTTTGGAACCACCACCAACGCCGGAGGACTGTTTGGCACCACACAGAACAAACCTGGTTTGTCAGCTCTTGTCTGCTTTGCTCGTTTGGGAAAAGGATGTCTGTGTTGTTTGGCTGTTGAGTGTCTCAGTGCAGCACATGTGAGCTTTACTGTCTGAGGAGAGTTTCACCTGCTCAGACCACACCTGTCTGCAGCTTCACCCAATTAAGTTTTTGAATTTTTCAAATCGTCTCTCCTGTATTCAAACAAAGAATATTTATTAAAGAAGGTCAGTTTAACCCTGCAAAAAATGTAGGATAAAATAAAGAATACTTTTAATTTGAAAAAAACAAACAAACAGAACAGTGCTTGGCTCTAATCTTGTCCCGGCTTCGTCCTGCAGGCGGTCTGTTCGGCTCCAGTACGTTCAGCCAGCCGGCAACTTCCTCCACCAGCACCGGCTTTGGTTTTGGTGCAGCAAGCGGCACTTCAGCGAGCCTGTTTGGCAACACTGGAACAGGCACCACTGGTGGACTCTTCTCCCAGCAGAGCAATGCTTTTGGTGCCAACAAACCCACCTCTTTTGGAAGTGAGAATCCTCATTGTTTCACTGTTCTTTGCTGTTCTTTCACACCTGTATGGAAGCTGTTATTCCATCTGATCAAATCAGTCATGACAAGTAAAATTCATCCAGTAGACACTTCAAAACAACTGTTACTGACAAAAAATAGATTGGCCTTTCAGAAAAAAAGTGTAAAATCAGTTGAGTTCATCACAGTAGCCTTAAATAAAAGTGAAATTTAGAACCCAAAAAGAAAAAATGTACCAAGAATATTAAGCAAAATAATACTGAATGAAGAAACACGATCTCGTACAAAAAGAGTAGTTAAATGATGGCTGTTGTATTTCTTGTCTGCTCAGTCTGGTTGCATCCTTAATGTGTGTGTCTAATAAAAAGTCTGAACGAGAAGTTCTGCTCACATCTTGTCATCCAGGCTTCGGAACGAGCACGAGCAGCGGTGGGCTGTTTGGGTCGACTAACACCACCTCCAACCCTTTCGGTGGCACAACCTCCCTGTTTGGAGGCTCCGGGTTCTCTGCGGCACAGCAGCCAGGAACAACTGTAAAATTTAATGTAAGTGCTCGATGTGCACGTCAAAATACAGAAGCACACCGTCTGTAGCCGTGTCCCAGATCCATACTGCACTCCAGCTCTCAGCTGGCTGGTGTCCATTAATTTATAAGAGTCATTTTGTCCTCATTGCCCAAGAAAAAGTCCTTTATATCTACAGAGAGACAGGATCCGCCAAGGAGTTTGCTATGTTGTACCATCATGTTCCTACTGTAGCCCACAGGATGAACCGCACGCTGGCTGTAGAGAAAAACCTTAGTGTTTCTATGATGAAGGCCACCGTAGGTTCTCCTACAACCTTCACACAGAGAAACAAAAATACTGTGCAAGTTTTCTGAAGCAGTTTGAACATTAACGGGCAGTTTATATCTTTAGGGGCAGTTTGTTGTCTGACAGCATTTGTATTTATGACTTTTGTAAATATAAAAATATACCTGATGATTTCTGGTTTATATAATAATAATAATATAATAATAATAATGGACCTTCCCTCCAAAAAAAGCCTCCAACAGGAAGTGACACGATGGTGAAAGCAGGCGTGACCACAAGCATCAACACCAAGCACCAGTGCATCACGGCCATGAAGGAGTACGAGAACAAATCCCTGGAGGTGAGTCTGAGCACAATGTGAGAATGAAACACAAACAGTTTGTTGATGTGTTGTTTTAAATCACGTTTAAACAAGAAATACATTCTTTTTTCTAATAGTTCGGAAAATTGTGCACTCGTACAAACTTTTCAGACTCCAAACACAAGCGAGATTCACGACTTAAACTCTGGAAAAAGTTGGTGGAGTCAAGTGTTTATTCCCAACTGATATTTAGCTTTAACTCAACAAAGTCATGATTTCTTGCATTGAAATTGAAAAATATTTTTTGTAAGAAAATCTGATGTGTTTGAAATTGTGAAACTGAAACTTTAGCCAGGAAACACATGCAGAGCACCAAGCAAGCAGGAGAGGATCAGGCAGAAACTCTGGTAGTGAGTCGGTCCATGATGTGACGCTGATCGAGATGTAGAAGTAAATATGTAGAGAAGATAAAGTGAAACTGATTGAAGCAGAGCAGAGACTTGTGTGGACGGATTTTCTCTTTTCCAAATCTGAAGCATGTTGTGACATTTGCTGTTAATGGCCGATAAGTCAGTGCCGTGTTGGTGAATTCCAGGGGAAAGATGCCTTGCCATCTTTGAAACTGGACTTATTTGAAAACTTTTTTTTTTTGGGTTGTTACCTGATTTATCTTGTGTTCACCTCAGTTTTTCTTTTGTGTCCCTGCAGGAGTTGAGGCTGGAAGACTACCAGGCAGGCAGGAAGGGCCCGACCAACCCGATGGCCGCGGGGACGGGCAGTTTGTTTGGATCGGCCACGGCCACGTCCAGCGCCAC
This sequence comes from Acanthurus leucopareius, assembly GCA_029814765.1. Taxonomy (NCBI): domain Eukaryota; kingdom Metazoa; phylum Chordata; class Actinopteri; order Acanthuriformes; family Acanthuridae; genus Acanthurus; species Acanthurus leucopareius. The sequence goes on from JAQMCX010000013.1 coordinate 29,213, forward strand.
CACAGGCCTGTTCGGCTCCGCTGCTCCCAACACCAGCTTCTCCTTCGGACAGAACAAGAGCACCTTTGGAGCAGCAAGTAAGTGGTCATGACAGCAATGACTGATTGTTTGGCTTAACAGATGTTCAGCTCTCTACTTCTCCTGATCTACTCGAGTTACCGATGTGTGGTTAAAATTTATGTCGTCCCAGAAAGAGAAGTTTTGATCAAAGTGAGAGGACCAACATGCCGTGTGTTTTTCTTCTTCTAGCAGCAGCAGCTGGTGGTTTCGGTACGCCAACGGGCAGTCTGTTTGGTCAGGCGGCACAGCAGCCAGCCGGCAGCCTCTTCAAGCCGTTTGGTCAGGCCACCACCACACAGAGCACCGGTTTCTCCTTTGGTAACACCAATACTATGGGACAGGCCAACACAAGCAGCATGGTGAGTCATTTTGTTTCTCGGCTTCACTTTCAGACACTTTGGCAGTTGAAGTTTCCACCAGTCTTAAAAAAACATGCAGTAAATAAGTCGCAGCTTCAGGGCTTTGAAGTTTTCTCTTTTCTTTTGAAAATCTTAGATATAGTGTCAAAATTGTGTTTTAAACCTAAAGTAATGTGAGTAAAACGTATGTATGAACAAAGATTAATTACATGATATACAATCATCATCAGGCCTTCATCATCTCAGCTTTGATGCAAACGTAACTTCACTGCTGAACTGAGATGAGTTCAGCATTTTACTTCTGTTGAGAGATTAGAGAGTTTTATAGTCTTAGTTGTGAATTCAGTGAAGTCTCACCGTTTTTCACATCTTTATTTGTTGTGAGAGGTGTAGAAACAGGTTTTATAACTTGTTTCCCCCTGAAAGCGTTTTAAAAAAGCGCAGAGTTCTCAGTCTGAGTTTCGTGGATGTTTGTGTCACGCTGGTGGTCTCGTGTGATCCAGGGGTTGTTCGGGAACACGGCAGGCTCTCAGTCCACCGGGCTGTTTGGTGCTGCTCAGACCAGCACCGCCACTGGCTTCGGAACCGGCACCGGGCTGTTCGGCCAAACCAACCCTGGATTCGTAAACGTCGGCACTCAGGTAAGAATAAGTGATGATTTCAAGTCCCTTTTAAAAAAAAACAAAAAAGTTTCTTTTCTGATCATTTTGACACAGTTTTTCTTACAGCATCACCTCAAACTCAGAGCCAGAGAGTAAAAAGTGCTGAAACAAACTGCGATCAGTCACCCTGAGCCTTTCCCATGTTTGTGAATGTGGTTTCATGTACCTTTTGTATGTGTTTGTTTTCAAGAGTTTATTTGGTAATAAGACGGCTGGGTTTGGAACAACCACCACCAGCGCCCCATCGTTCGGCACCGGCAGTGGGCTGTTTGGCAACAAGCCCCCGCTCACGCTGGGAACAGGAACCAACACCTCCACGTTCGGTAAGAAGACTGTTGTTCAACACTGGGGATTCACTTCGTTAACGGCTGCTGTTGAAGGGTTGATGAGGGTTTATGCTGTTTTGCTTGGTGCAGGTTTTGGTGCGAGTCCTGCTGGAGGGAGTCTGTTCGGGAACAAGCCAGCCACGGGAGGACTGGGAACAGGACTGGGAACCAGCTTCGGAACAGGTACATCAAAGCATGAGCAGACTTAAGATAAGACGGCAACCTCATGCAGGCTGAGGAGAAACTGTGGCGACGCACATGTATGAATACTGAGTTCTGTGTGTTCAGCAGTGGGCACGGGGCAGACGTCCCTGTTTGGAAACAACCAGAACAAACTGGGCAACACACTGGGAACAATAGGAACATTTGGAGCGACCGGATTCAACAGCGGAACCAGCACGCTTGGCTTCGGAGCTTCACAGCCGCCCGTCGGTGAGTGGCTGGAGACGGACGGTCTGATCCAAGCACAAACACCAAAAGTCCACAGTAGCTACACTTGAATGAACTTCAGTTTCAGAGTTCAGAGTTTTCAGAGTTGATTGTGCATCTTTTTCCTTGTTTGTGTTCTTATCAACATTCAGAGCCGTGAAGAAAAAAAACACTCAAACATAACTTTTTACTTAGAATATTAAAAACATGTAATATATCTCTACCTACTGTTGACTCTGTCTTCCTCCTGGTAAATCTTCTCCTCAGCCACCTCACCACCAGCAGCAAGCTCCAACCAATAAAACCTGCTCATGTTTGAGTCACCCATCATATTAAACATCATGCCTGTGTTTCATAACTCGTGTTCTCATTTTTCTCCTCCAGCTCTCACAGATCCGAATGCAGCGGCGGCCCAGCAGGCCATGCTTCAGCAGCAGCTCAGTGTTCTGGCGTACTCGCCGTACGGAGACTCACCACTGTTCAGAAACCAGCTGTCAGACCCCAAGAAGAAAGAGGAGGTGACCAACCACAGTTTGCTCGCTTATGTGCATGATTTTGTTGTAGTTTGTCAGCGTGAGGCAGCTGGAGGTTTGTGATGTCGTCATGTAGTTGGTCTTAACGATGACTTAACTGACTGACTAGAGAGAGACATTTCTGAGATAAACACACTTGCGCTGGTAAAGTATTTCATCACAGCGTCTGTGTTCCAACAGCGTTTGAAACCAACCAATCCGACGGCCCAGAAGGCTCTGACCACTCCCACCCACTACAAGCTGACCCCTCGACCCGCCACCCGGGTCCGCCCGAAAGCGCTGTCGTCATCTGGAGCCTCGAAGTCGCAGCTCTTCGATGGCCTGGATGACGACGAGCCCTCGCTCACCAACGGAGCCTTCATACCCAGGTACCCGTCTGATCGCCATGGCAACAGTGCCTGAAACATGCACTGAGTGTGAAAGTGCTTCGTGAGATCATCTGGTAACATGTTCTCTAAACAACATGTGAACGAAGAACATAATTTATAATCCAATAAAATCCAAACGTCCAAACTTCCTGTTTCCACAGAAAAAGCATCAAGAAACTTGTGCTGAAGAACCTGAACAGCAGTCAGTACAGCAGCCCGGCCAGCAAGGAGCCGGACGACCTCGCGTCACCTTCAGAGTATCCACAGAACGGACACAGGTCTACACACACACACAGATACACACACACAGATACACACACACAGATACACACACACACACACATATACACACACACACACACACACACACACACGCACACACACACACACACACAGATAAACACACACAGATACACACACACACACACACACACAGATACACACACACAGATACACACACACACACACACACAGATACACACACACAGATACACACACACACATACACACACACAGACACACACGCACACACACACACACCCACACCCACACACACACACAGATCTCTCCTCTCTGATTGGCTGCTGGCTGTCTGTTACAGTCATACATGTGACCATAAAACCTTATGAAGCCTTTTGCTTCCAGAAGCAGCAGCAGAGTGCCACCTGCAGGCTTGTCGAACTCATTGCAGTCTTACAGACCAGTTAAGCCCAAATTTTACACAAATCTCTGAAAGGATGAGAAATCATGAGGTGAAGACGTTTTACTTCCAAAAGCTCGACTAACCTGTATTATCGGTTAAACTCGGAGCAGAAGATGTTGTTCTTCTCACGTGTTCACCTGAAACTGTGCTGATCGCTGCGTCAAACACGATTTGAACCATCCACACTTTGGATCTGCAGCCTCCTTGCAGCAGCATCCTTTCTTGAAACGCTGTCACCACTAACTGAATGGTTTTGCCGATATCAAGCTTCAGGTGACTGTTTTTGCACCTTGTGATGGAGCTCTTCCTTCGCTCCGTGAACTCCTCTGTAAACAGAACAAACACCTTTTCATTGAACTCATTCAAACAGTTTGTAGATGATGTTTGGATTATGCAATAATTTTCCATCTGTTCTTGTCTGCAGCCATGTGGAGGAGGAGGAGGAGCTGAGGGAGGTGGCGGGCCCCAGCAGCCGGGCGGAGGACGACCCGGAGGTCACCCAGTTCTACGTCAACCCCATTGCCAAGCCGATCCCGCAGGGCCGCGCTCAGACCAGCCTGCAGGACACCATCAGCGACCTGAACATGCACAAACCAGCCAGGAACGGACTGGAGGTCAGCAGCTGTGATGTTTCCTCAGATCTGAGCTCAGCCTTTTGTTCATGTTTTGTTCATGAAGGGCAGTGTGACGACACGGGAGCACTGACATCTGAATTCATACCCTGCTTGAGGTCGAGATATTCAAGTGTTCTGCTGATGCAAACACAGAGGCAAGAACACCAGCTCAGGAAACCTGTGGACGGTGTGTCGAGTCCGAAACAATAAAACTGACTCACCAGTCCAGACGGTCCAACTGGAGTTTAAATCTCTGACTCTGATTCTTCCAAAAGTTAAACATGTGGCCTCTTTTTCAGATATCAGTGCTTTTTTAAAATCACCTGTAGAGAGAAGAGTGTGTTCATAGAAGTTTGATGTCAGTTAACGTTAAAATTCATTTGCATTCTTTTGCAGTTCTGTTGAAAGCTTTGAAAAGAAGATGGAACATTTAGTTTCATGACTGTCAGCTGGTCTGAGCTGATCCACACGAGCGTTTCACAGCCTGTTTCTGCTTCAGACTTCAGCGTTTAGTTGTGGAGGACATCTGATTTTTACTTGAATCTTCGTTTCTTTCAGCTAAGCAGCGAGGACGTGTCTGCGTCTCTGGGGGAGGAGTCTCTGCAGGAGGACAGAGAGGAGGAGGAGCAGCAGGAGAGCCAGCAGCCTCCTCACCCAGCAGGTCAGAAACAAGCGTTTGGTGGAGCTGCCAGACTGGACCTTTGAGGGAAAGATGCATATCAGATGTTTATTATATTGAGGTTCATGTGTGTTGAAATGAGCTTCTTTCATTAGTGATGATATAAACATGTATTGTGTGAAAGTGATGAAAAGCAGCTGCTGCTCTTGTCTCCTGTTGGTCAGGCATCGTGCTGAACCGTGTTGGTTATTACACCATCCCCTCCATGGAAGATCTGGCCGACATGGTGGATGAAAACGGAGTGTGTGTGGTGGAGAACTTCTCTGTCGGCAGGAAAGGTAACGCTGACGTCAAACTCCACAGAAACTTTTTGCTCTTTGAAACTAAAGTCTGTTGATGTTTTATGTTTTACTCAGAAATATTCCAACAGATCAGAGTGTAAAAGTGTTTTCCAGAGAGACCAAACAGCCTCATTTAGACAGAGCTGCTCACCGTCAGTTCAGTAAAACATGAGTCCTGATTGGACAAATGTCTTTCTGCTCTGTTCTGATTGGCCCACACAGGTTATGGCTCCATCTTCTTCCCCGGTGAGGTGAACATGACGGGAATGAACCTCGACGAGATCGTCCACTTCAGGCGCAAAGAGGTCATCGTTTACCCGGACGACAAAAATAAGCCGCCGGAGGGGGAGGGGCTTAACAGGTGAGTGACGGGAGGCCAGGTGAAAGAGGAATGAAAATTCAGTCTGTCGTGGTGACACGTTCCTAACCTAAACTCGTCACAGGCGAGCGGAGGTGACCCTGGACGGCGTCTGGCCAAACGACAAGACGACGTGCACTCAGATCAGAAGCCCCGAGCGCCTGACCGAGATGAACTACGAGGGCCGGCTCGAGAAAGCGTCACGCAAACAGGGAGCTCGTTTCCTGGAGTACAGACCTGAGACGGGATCCTGGGTGTTCGAGGTCGGTTCCTGCTGCTGGACTTGATCATGAGACACAACGAGCATTTTAAAACTGACTCGGTAGATGTTTAATATTCAGGATGTTGATTTTATAAAACTAAAACTTTTATAAAGCTTGAATTTAATTAACTTCCAAATTCTAACGTGTTTGACTTTTGACCTCCGACGTGGAGGTCAAAGCCCCCCATGAGTGAGCGACACTGATGGAGAGCCCAACCTGAAACCAAGTGGGTCATGTGATCTGGATCATGTGACCATGTGGACTTGTATGAATGTCCGGTGGTTTCTGTTTGAAGCGAGTTTTCAGGAGCTTCGAGCTCATGTGTTCGCAGCTGTAACTGACTCCTCCTCCTCCTGCAGGTGGCGCACTTCTCCAAATATGGCCTCCAGGATTCTGACGAGGAGGAGGAAGTCCCGCCCAAAACAGACCCCAAGAAGCTGAAGACAATGATGTCACTTCCTGCCTCCAGGCTGCAGCAGCAACTTCCCCCCTCCCAGCAGCAGGTGGCGCCACAGGCTCAGGTAGAGCAGCCTGCCACCATCAACACTCATCACCATTCTCACTGACACACCTGAGATGATTAAAGGAGCTTTTCACTCAAACTTCTGCCTGTTTTCAGCTGTTTGGCAGCAGACGTGTCTCATTCTGTCAGTGATTCTTCTGCAGCAGCAGAAACAGGAAGGTTTCATCTGCTTTGGTCCTCAGTGATGGAACCTTCTCTCCTTCTAGCATCACATGTTTCTCAGCTTTAGATTGTTTAAGCACCATGTTAATTCTAGTGCATGAAGAGGGAGAGTTTTCTTCACACCTGTCAGAGCACAAAAGTCACTTTATGAGACTGAAGCTGAGGAAATAAATTTCTGGTAACGAACTTTTTTATGTAAACCCACCTACTAATCAGTTTGATATTGATTAGGCAAAGAAGAATTGACAAGAAATATTTTATGTTTTCAATAAAGAAATGAGTTTGCAGAAGGTGGAAACAAATAGATGAACAATGTTTGCTGACGTTTACTGATCTGAGGTCAGATTCGTTCAGGAAGGAGGCTCCCGGTCGTATGTGCATCATGTTAACGGGAGTTTGTCTCATAGTTCTGATGTCTTACAGCTGTTTGAAATGACTCAAACATCAGTATTCAAACAGATAATAGAGAGGAGAGGAACAGAAAACCAGCACACAAAAACAAACACAAGCAAACATCAGATCAACACTTTAGCAGGAAAATATCAATCGATTAATTGACTAATTTTCATCGTTAGTTTGAACCGAACGTCCGTCTGTTCCATCAGCCAACATGTTGACAGGAAGCAGCTCTGAGACTCACTGAGAGATGTTTCAATGTGTTTTGTTTTATTTCCACATCTGATCTTGATTCTGTTGCAGAGCTGATTTTTATTATATCAAAGTGAATCTCGAGTTTGTGGTTTTTCTCTGAAATGACACTAAAACAAACTGTTTTCCTGCTGTACGTTTATAACTGAGTGTCTTCATGTGATTTTATCTTCACGCAAATATTTCTGATTGGTTTTCTGGTAGCCCTGCAGCTCTGCTTCAGCTTTAACCTCAACACACACACACACACACACACACACACACACACACACACACACACACAGAGATGCTGAAGGTTTTGTGTTCTTTATTAGTTCAAAGAATTTCTGTTCTTTAATAAGAACAAATGTCATTTTGAGCTTCATGTGTTTTCTGATAAACAGCAACTTAAGTTTAAAAACATTCAGCATCAAATTTAAAGATCAAACTTCTTTGGCAGAGAAACTTTTAGACGCTTGCTGATAGACGTGTGACGGATTGTACTTATTTTCATATTATACAACAAATGGAAGAAAAATAATAAAGTAAATGAGATGTTGATGTAACGTTTGGTGTGAGGAGTCTGTGTGAAGAGCAGCGTTTCTTCGTGGTGGTAAATAACAGTAAAAGCTGCGCAGTTTCGGAGGATTTCAGTGATTGAATCAAACTTTCTGACTTCTTGTGTTTCTGCAGTGAATTCAGTCGATGTCATCACCTCATAACATTAAGTTATTTTATACGTCATGTTTTCTTTGTCGGCCATCAGGAAATAGATTTAAGTTTTAGTCTAAAATCATTTCAGTTGTTTTCAGTCTCACAGCAGAATCCATCCAGCAGTTTACGTCACTGCGTTTTACTCCATGATAAAATAATCTCAAACATTTTAGTTTCAGGTTATAAAATGCAGATTCTCCAGTTCAGAGAGCAGCTGACTGACTCAGTGATCACAGGAGACGAGTCTCGTTAGTACCTGTTACATGCCTTTATATTCCCACAGCAGTTGGTGATCGGTTCATAACTCGGTGATCCACTCTGAAGTCACCAGAGAAACTCTTCTGGTGTCCCACAACCCTTCATCCAATCAGGAGAGAGAACTCCACAAAGAGGCCACGCCTCTCATCAGCTGACTGAAATCATTCCCAAAGTCTGTCTTTTTTTACTGAGGGATCAGAAGAAGCACCGGACTCACTGCTCGTTCATGTGCTCATCAGGATGGGGGAGGGGCTGATACCGACAGGAAGTCCACTTTAAATCCGTCTGTGCAGCAGAAACATGAGACCTGAAGGTGCAGCCACGAGCAGAGAAGCTGAACCGTTCGGTTGGTGAAACCTTCCGCGGTGTCGGAGTTCATCTGAGTTCACGCTGTTTCAGCGCCGAGGTCGAAGAACTCAGCCTCTCAGAGTCGAAGCTGAGAGACTGAAGCAGCTCAGACAGAAATCCAGCTGATGCTTCAACAAAGAGGCTGGAAGATTTAAGAACACCTGAATGAAACGGTTCAGCCAACATGATTCATAATACTGTGTGTGTGTGTGTGTGTGTGTGTGTGTGTGTGTGTGCGTGTGTGACAGTGTGTGTGTCCGTGTGTGTGTGTGTCCGTGTGTGTGTGTCCGTGTGTCCTCAGTCCGCTGTTGTCGTGGACCTGCCAGGTGGGATGGCAGAGTTGGACAGCGACATGGCCGACATCACCCAGAGCGTCCCGACAGAGAGCATGCTGGGAGGAGAGGAGGACGGCGACCTGCTGGCGGCGGACATGGACACGTCAGGCGGGAAGCTCGCGGGTTTGATCTCCGCGGAGCACGACGTCGTCTCTGCGTCCAGCCACATAGCGTCCTCGCTGGGCATCAACCCGCACACCCTGCAGGTAGAGCCGCGGTCTGAGACAGGAAGTGCATCGTGACATCAGAGCTCCGCCTCCATAAAACTGATGTTTCCTGCTTTCTGTGCAGATCATGAAGGCGTCTCTGTTTGCTGAGGATGAGGAGGAGAGCGACATGATCCAGGATCACGGAGCGATGAAGGTCCTCGCTGACATCTCGTCCCCTCGCCTCGTCCTGCCAGGAGCTCCGAGCCGCCACTCAGGTAGGAGAACTGAACACAGTTTGTTTTCGCTTCACAAAGACTGAAATGATCTGTTGGAAATGTGGCTTTGAAAGTCTGAAGTTCAATTAAAAAGTTCTGCAACTTCCTGCAGAACTCGTAATAAACTCACGTTCGTCAGCAGAAACATTTAAAAAAGCCTCCGAACTCGTGATGATGCTGACGAGTCGATGAAAAGACTCAAAAACAGACGGATTATTGTGTCCAAGTGACGTCTTTTAGTTTGTTTGTTTATAATTTATTCTTGTCTGACGACCAATCAGAAGCTCCTGATGCAGATAAACTGAATTTAACCAAGAAAAGAAAAAAGCAGCATATTGATGCTGTGATGCTCCTTAATCAATGAAAGTGATCAGCACTTTTACATTAGATATGAGTAACTCTGTCTGTCTGTCTCTCTCCCTGTCTCTCTCTCTCTCTCTCTCTCTCTCTCTCTCTCTCTCTCTCTGTCTCTGTCTCTCTCTCTGTCTCTGTCTCTCTCTCTCTCTCTGTCTCTCTCTTTCTCTCTCTCTCTCTGTCTCTCTCTCTCTCTCTGTCTCTCTCTCTCTCTCTCTCTGTCTGTCTGTCTGTCTCTCTTCCTGTCTCTCTCTCTTCCTGTCTCTCTCTCTCTCTCCCTGTCTCTCTCTCTCCTCAGTGGGTGGTCTCCTTCAGGCTCGTTTTACCTCCGGCCTTCTCCCTCAGCTGTCAGATTCTCCTCGCCCTCCTCATCTTCCTCCTCTGTCTCGTGCGTCTCCGGCCGCCGTTGACTCCCCCCGGCCGCTGCACTGGGCGGGGCCGGGCCCCTCCTCCTTCCTGCTGCCTCCTCGAGCTGCAGAGCCTTCGATCAGGACGGTTGGCGTGCGGCGGCTGGGCGGCCCCGTCCCCCTCAAAGAGTCGGTCACTCAGGGGAAGGTTGGTGCCCCTTTTGTTTTCTACCCGAGTCTGGAAACGTTTCTTTGAGCCCCATCAGCTCACGCTGGCACTTCATGTTGTGTCGTCGTTTTGCAGGGGGGGCTGCTGATGGACGCCGCTCTGTTTGCGGGGCGCTCCTTTCGGGTGGGGTGGGGTCCCGGCTGGACGCTGGCACACTGCGGCCACCGGCTGAGCTCGCCGCCCGGCAAACTGGGCGAGCACCAAGAACCGACGTCCAAGACCGACTTCAGCTTCCTGCCGAAACCTGCGAGGAGCAAACCGTGAGAGACCACACACACATGAACACATGAACACACACACATGAACATGAACACATGAACATGAACACACACACACATACACACATGAACACATGAACATGAACACACACACACATGAACACACACACACACACACACACATGAACACACACACATGAACACATGAACACATGAACACACACATGAACACACACACACATGAACACACACACACATGAACACATGAACACATGAACATGAACACAAGAACACACACACATGAACAC
>JAQMCX010000013.1:39887-51676 GCA_029814765.1 Acanthurus leucopareius
GACTTGATGAAGCAGCACTCCTGTGGGACTGGGCCCTGGCTGTGAAACTGGGGAAACACACACACACACACACACACGAACACACACATGAGCACATGAACACACTAACACACACATGAGCACATGAACACACTAACACACACATGAACACACACACGAACACACACATGAACACATGAACATGAACACATGAACACGTGCTCGTGGCGTTGAAGACGAACATGGTCGGATCAGATCTCTTGTAACATTCGGACTGACGGCGTCTCTCCTGCCAGAGTTACTGTCTGATGATCTGTGGTTTCATGTGTTCGATGTTTTCTTCTGCCCGGTAACAGCAGTTAAATTAAACTGAGTTGTAGTTCCTGGTTTCACCACCTGATGTCACTGTTGTTGTTTTGCAGTGGCTGTAGATGAAGGTTGGAAAGCTGCAGTTATCAGTGAATTGAGCCACAAATAATCTTAATTTGAATAAAGATTCTGATCAGTTCACACGTGAGCACATTTTCTTTTCTGTCGCGTCGGCGTTAAAACAGAACAAAAGGAAACAGTCTGTCAGTCAAAATGTCTCTGGTGTGTTTGAGTCTCCTCAGCTGAGCTGTTTCCTCCTGCAGGCTGACAGAAAGTCCCTACAAGGTGGTGCTGGAGCAGCTGGTGGGTCTGGAGCCTCCAGCAGTGAAGACCAGTGAGGAGGAGGAGGAGGAGAGGCAGGCGGTGCTGCAGCGCCCCCTGGAGATCTGTTTGAAGCACAGCACTGTGGACACCACAGACGCCTCGGCCTGTCCTCTGGTGCGACCGCAGGCCGGCGTGGCGGCGCTGCACGAATACGCCGAGTGGATCACGGAGCTGAAGAGGCAGCAGGGAGACGCAGACCGTAAGAGACACGATGAGCGGCAGCGAGAAAGTAGCTGAGGTGTAAACGGCTGAGACAGCGACGTTAATGAGTCGGAGGATTTTAGTCACAGCTGAGCCATAAAATCATGTAAACGTGAACTCACTGACGGTTTGACTTTGTGTTCAGTGGTGTGGAGTCACAGTAGGGCTCGACAGTAAGCAGAAACTCTGATCGTTTTAACACATGAAGTGTTTATATTGTGAATAAACAGTCATGAATGTAAAACTGCACCTCTGAAAGCAAATCTGCCCCTTTGTGGTGGGAACTCTGGTTTCCATTCGAGGTCAAATTCATTAACTCTGATTAACTCTCTCAACCTCCCAAACTCACACATAAAGTGAACAAAGTTGAAGTTAAATTGGATGGATAGCATTATTATTATTATTAGTATTAGTATCATTATTATTATTATTATTATTAGTATTAGTATTATTAGTATTAGTATTATTATTATTGTCATTATTGTTATTACTGTTATTACTGTTATTATTGTTGTTGTTGTTGTCATTATTGTTTTAAATATTATTGGATTATTTATCTTCCAACTTTTCCGAAAATAACAACATTATTCAAACCATCAAAATCTTGTAGAGAAAATCAGCCGTCATCACAGCTCAAACCGGTAGTTATCATGATTCTAGATTTTATTCTCTGGGCTCTTAATCTGACCCTGAACCGCGTCGTTCTCTGTCCTTCAGCCCTTCTGGGTTACTGGTCGGAGGTCTGGACCCTGTGTGAAGCCTTGTGGGGACGGTTGGGCCCTGCAGATGAGGAGCCAGATGTCAAGATGCCCAGCGAGTATGAGCAGCAGCTGGAGAGGAGGCGGACCTTCTCGGCCTGGCTGTCCAGTGGAGCCACTCGCAGGGTGGAGGAGGACGTGGCGCTGGCGGGAAAGGGCCGCCACACGGAGGCCATCTTCAGCTACCTGACAGGAAACCGCATAAGTGAGGCGTGTCGACTGGCGCAGAAGGAAGGTGAGATTTAAATGTTCGCTGTGCAGAAACGTTACACACTTTGCTTCTTCAGAGGTCTCATGAAGGCAGCACAAACAAAAATGTTCATTTTAATGGAGAACAAAAAGGATGTTAAGCCTTAAAGAAATCCAGCTGCAAGTTTTTTTAATGAAATATTTTTAGAAAGATCTCAGTTTTAGCAAACTGAACAGTAACAGTTTGTCCTAAAAATACCAAACTGAAGCCAAACTCAGATTTCTTCAAATATCTGAATGGACTAAGAAATGTTGTGTTCACTGTCTTCGTACTGAATCGGTCAGTTTTGCTGACATGCAGCTGTCTGTCTGCAGGAGACCACCGTCTGTCCCTGCTGCTGTCTCAGGCCATGGGCTCTCAGTACTGTCGGGAGCTGCTCGCCCTTCAGCTCGCCGACTGGAACCGCATGCAGACCGACTGCTACCTGCCCGAGGAACGACTTCGCATCTTCGCGCTGCTCGCAGGAAAACCTGTACGAATCGTTTGTTTCCCGGGGAGGGGGGACGTCACACTCATCTCATGCTTTTTGCCTCTTTAGGGATATTTCTTTTTGCGTATAAATACAGATTCTCATGTTAATAATCAAAACTGGTACAGGATGTTGTTGTTGATGTATGATGAGCTCCTGCAACACTGATGGAGTCTTGCGCCCCCTGCAGGTGTGGCAGTCGTCCGACTCCGTGGTGAACGTGTGCTCTGAGTTGGACTGGAAACGCTGCCTGGCCGTCCACCTCTGGTTCATGTTGCCTCCGACCGCCTCGGTTGCCGACGCTCTCGCCAAGTATGAGGAAGCCTTCCAGGTGAGCTGCTGTTTGTGTCACATGGGTCTCGTAGCTTAAAGATCCAGTGACCTTCGTTCACTGTGGTGGTTGTTTCTGTCCTGCAGGGCTCATGTGAGGGGGGGAAGTACGCCTGTGCCCCCCTGCCTCCGTACATGGAGGAGGGGCAGCCAGACATGGAGGAGGAGGAGGAGGAGGAGGAGTCTAAGCTGCAGCTGCACGACCTCTGCTTCCACCTGCTCAAACTCTACAGCGACAGGTAAACCACTGACACCCGTCTGCTGCAGGAACCAGAGACCTACAGGTCTGCTGCCTGAAACGAGGTGGCCTGATGATGTAACTATGACATCATCAGTCATTTCCTCATGAGCATGTTCAGTGATCAGCTGTGTCTCGTCGTCCTGCAGACACTACGGCCTGCAGCAGCTGCTGGACCCTCTGACCGTCACCTGGGAGCGTCTGGACTACCGTCTGAGCTGGCACCTGTGGGGCGTCCTGCAGGCGCTGCACTACAGCCACCTGAGCGCCTCGCGACAGGGGCTCCTCCACGCCAGCTACGCCGCTCAGCTGGAGAGCGCCGGCCTCTGGCACATGGCCGTCTTCATCCTGCTGCACATCCCCGATCACACGTACGTTCAGCTCGTCCTCCTCATCTTCTGACAGTCGGTGTCAAAGCAGACAGTTTGCTTTGTTGGAGGAACTCTGCTTCCTTTCACACTAAAAACTTGTTACAGGCTTCAGCTTTCAGTCAAAACAGTTCACTTGTCAGTTTGTGTCGATCTCAGATCTTCATCATCTTTAGTGTTTTCGTTTGTTGTCTCTGCTCAAGAGAAGATCGCTCTCCACGTAACTGTGATGTATTTTTCTGTCTTCAGGCAGAGAGAGCGGGCGGTGAGGGAGATGCTGACGCTGCACTGCCCCCTGCAGGAGACGGACGAGTCGGTTCAGAAGGAGCGCTTCCTGACCGAGAGGCTGCTGATCCCAGAGCAGTGGATCCACGAGGCCAAGGCCACCCGAGCCCGCCGCGACGCCGACAGACACAAGGAGGCGCTGCACCTGTACCGGGCCGGATACTGGAACCAGTGTCACCGGCTGCTGATCCAACACCTGGCCTCAGGTGCTCTGATTTTAATCACTTTCACTGGAAAAAATACTGATGGTTTGTTGCACAAAACCGTCCCAAAAGTCAGGTGACTGGATGAACCTTTGCAACGTCTCATTCGTCGTCCATCATTTCTTGTCTTTTTTCTTCTCTGTCAGTTTACCAATAAAGACCAAAATCAAAAGTTTGGCATCAAAAAATTAGTTTCTCTGAGCTTCTAAAGAGTTTGGAGGAAATTAAGAACTGCTTTTTGTTTTATTTACTAAAAAACTTGAAACTTGTACAAGCCTCTGAACTTGTTTTGTCCCTCCCGACCTCCCGTAGACTGCATCATCAACGACAACCACGACTACCTGCTGGAGTTCCTGGAGGGGCTGGCGCTTCCTGAACACAGCGCCACCATCCAGGACTGGGACACTGCAGGGAGGGTTTACCTGGACTACATCCGAGTCATAAAGACTCTGCAGGACATCCAGCAGGTACCGACGCTCTCTGCCTCAAAACGCTTCCAGACTTCGAATATTTTATTTGCTTTTGTGTAAAAATATGAACCCAAACCTGAGAGAGGAGGCAGGAGGAGGATTCGAAGTGCTCGACTGTTGACAAAAGCTTTTCAGTTCAGCTGCAGTTACTCATCACAGGCTAACATGTTAGCATGATGCTGAAGGTCAAAACTTCCCACAGCTGCTTCTAACAGGATGAGAAGGGAATGAATGTAAAGGCTTTTATTGTGAAGTGTTTGCAGGAAATGTTGAATGATCATTGTCGGTATCTTTGAGTTGGTTTTAACTGTTTTATTTAAATCAGGTTTGGACAGTAAATACTTTTCTTTGGATCAGTTTGAACTAGTTTGAGGAGTGTTTACTGCAGTTCAGGTGATTTCTATTTATTTTATGTATTTTATTTTATTTTTCTTTCGTTCTCTCTCTTCAGATGGAAAACGCTGGTTACGAGCGTCTCTACACTGATGTGACGTCTCTCTGCAGCAGAATTGAGCTTCTGCCTTGCAGCACCGCCAGAGACCGGCTCGCCCAATCAGGTAAGAGCACGAGTGCATCATGGATCCAGGCTGAAGAGAGTCTGACCACAGCAGCTGGATTCACTGCCACATCTGTCCTCTGATTGGCTGAAGTCAGGTTAAAGGCTGAAGGTACAGAGAGATAAAAATCAGTGTGTGATCATGAACCACTCGATGATGTCATTCAGTGACTGACTCTTCCTGATGATGTCATCATCTCTGGTGTTCAGCCACAGAAAAACAAAATCCACTCAGAGATCAGAGAAAAGAGGCAGAATCCCTGAGAATCATCCTGTTTGGATGTTTTACTCAGCATCAGAGTAATCTAGTATTAAAGTAATCCAGAGTTAGGTGAATACTCTGCGAACAGGAGCTGCTGTCAGTTCACTCAGACACTGTTGCTGTTTATTACATGTTGTTGTAGGTTGTAGCTCAAAGCTAAGTGAAGGTGCGTCACACTTCCTGTTTAGACTCCTGAAATCCGTCGTGTTTTCAGAGCTGCAGCTCCAAAACAAAAACATTTGTCCCGTCAGATTTATTAGAGTAAAACGAAGCGTCTGATTGAAGCTCTGAGGTGGCGGCCGCAGGAACGAGGGACAGCGCTCATGGTGGCTGAGAGGTTTCTCTCAGAGGAGGAAGTGGAGGTTTGTTCAGTGTGCTGATCCCAGTTCAGAATGTTGAGGACAGTCAGGGTTTGATGCTTCCTGCGTCTCCGTGACGACAGCAGAACTCGGCGTTTGTTTGAGATCCTGCAGAACGAGACGTGTCGTAGAGCTGAAAGACGAGGTTCAGGTGGGTTTGTGAAGTCAGCTGCTGTTTGAGACTGAAAGCCTGCAGACGTTTCCACCACACAAAAGCTCTGCTCTGACCTAACCAAGCCCCGCCCCCGGCCCCTCCTCCCTCCTTGCAGAAATGGCGAAGCGTGTTGCCAACATCCTGCGCGTGGTGCTGAGCCTGCAGCAGGGCGACGCGGCGTCCGACCCCCTCAGCATCCCGCTCGCTCAGCTGGCGCCTCACATCACCCGCCTGCCGATGCCGGAGGACTACACGCTGGAGGAGCTGCGAGGCCTCACGCAGTCGTACCTGCGACAGCTCATCGTCAGCCAATGAGAGCGCAGAACCGGAGCCTGATGGTGGACGTGTTGACAAGTCGTCAGCAGCTCAGACATGGAAACTGCCTGAGCTGCTGAAAAATTTCCAAAACAGAAAAATGAGTAAAAACAAACTTTGCTGTCTTGAAGTTTAAAAAGACGAAAGAATTCAAGTTGATTTGTTTCGTTTCTTCGCCGGAGAACCTGAAGTTTGTTCTGTTTGAGCTTCTTCAGCGACTTCAGTTCGTCCAGAGCTGCACCTGTCATTCCTGTGTGTGTGTGTGTGTGTGTGTGTGTGTGTGTGTGTGTGTGTGTGTGTGTGTGTGTGTGTGTGTGTGTGTGTGTGTTCAGGGGAGTTTTTCAAAAGAAACCGACTGTGACATGAAAGAACTTCTGATCTGAGTCACCAAACCGGTGAAGTTCCACATTTTATTCACAGATTTCAGTCTGAACATCAGATGAACAGGAAGTGAAACATGTTGATCTTTTTTTCAAACGTCGAAACGCCAACGAGACGAGTCTGCAGGGTCACAAGATGGTCGATGTGTCCGTCTCATTTGTTAACAGATCTTTGCTTAAAGCCTTTTAGTTTACAGGATTAATTTACAGACAATAATTATTCAAATGACTCCAGTTAAAGTTTCAGGAGTCCACAAATAGATTTTTATACTTTGTAGAAAAACAACAACAAAAGACCAAAAATATGAAGAAAATAGAGTTTAGTTTTAGCTAAAACTTGCAAACTCACCGGCGTGTTTTCTTCTTGAAAATGTTTCGTTGATCACTTTGTTTGACCCGTTTTTCAGGAAGCTGAAGAGTCGGATTCACTTTTTCTTTCCAAGTCATTTACAAGCGTTTTATTTTGAAATTCTCCCAAAAACAGAAACTCCTTTTCCTCTTTGTCAGTTTCTCTCCGTCAGCCGTCTGTGTACCTGCAGCACTGTGCATGTGTGTGTGAGTGAACGTGACCCTCGGTAACTTCGATGACCTCTGACCCCAAAGAAGCGCTGAGTCATCGACAGGTTCTGACACAATGTGTGTGTGTGTGTGTGTGTGTGTGTGTGTGTGTGTGTGTGTGTGTGTGAGGGGATCAGATCTCTGACTACTCGCTGTTTTTTTTCTTTCAAAGGTTTGGTTTTAAATAAAGGAAAGCAGCCGTTAGCTTAGCGTAGTGTGACAGTAGCATCTGTTCATTTGTCAATATGTGAATAAAGACGATTATCTTATTACAGAGGAGACGACTCAGAGGAAGCTCGACACGCAGAGTGTAAAATGCCTGATGGTCTATTTTTGTAAATTTCTGGTTTGAATGTAAATCAGAAGTGTGTGTGCGCATGTAAACCAGCAAAATGTGTTTTTCTTGTTTTGTTTTTTTTAAACTTCAGTTTGTTTTTCAGATTTTCTAGGTGAAGAGTTTCCCTCCAAAACGAGCTGCCGACCAGACGTTTCGCTGCGTGTAATTATATAAATATTGTATATTTTTTCAACAGTCCAACCGGGTTTATCAGGTCATTTTTATCCACCTTTGATGATCAATAAAGTTAATGCAGAGTTTTGGGATGAAACGCTTCACTCTTCAGTATATTGATCTTTGGTCATTTTTGTTTCTCTTGTAGTTTTTTTGTCAGTTTGCCAAGAAGCTTTTGTTTTTTGTTTTTTTTTGTTTCAATATAAAACCAGTTTTGTTGTTTCTCATCAAACAGAAAATTCAATGTTTTATTTTTGCTCTTGTTAAATGGAAACTGTGTGTGTGTGTGTGTGCATGTTTTCTGATGATTTTGTTGATAATATTTTTTAATAAAGTCAAGTAGATACAAACAGATTCAGCTTGTCGACTCTTCAACATAACGGAGCTCGACGCGGTTCGATGAAACGTTTGATTAAAAACCTAAAAACGAAAACACATCACTTCTTCTAAAAGTCTGTTTCCACTGCAGAAACTCGTCAGTGAGAAAAAGAAGCTCGTTCTTCATTCAGAAAGATGAACATTTATTCTTTATTAACATCAAAAACAAGGCAGAGTTAGCAGAGCGATAAGAACATTCTGATGTAAAACAAATAGAAAAGCCTCGGACGCCAAGCGGAGCGTCTGCCAGACTGAAGACGCCAGTGAGGCAGGAAGCTCTGGGACGCTTCGATTTATGAGAAGTTCTGTCCATTTCAAATGAAAATGAAAAGTGTTTAACTTCAAAATAAAATATTTTCTGCTGCCTTGTTCTCATATCAGCAGTTTAAATTCATCAAACACATGGAAGTTTCATAAAACATCACCATATAAAACCTGTCCAAGAAAAAACAAGACGACAAACACGTCACTGGAAAGTCACCCAGTTTATTTATTATCTCATTATTACAGAGACGTTATTAATGTTCAGTCAGAAAGGAGCAAGAAATTATCTATAGGTTATGAAATCAAAAACGAATGAAACCTCAAACAGTAAGAGACCCAAACAACAACAAACAAATAAACAACAAACAACAACAAACATACAAAAAACAAAAAAAACTCACACCTTCATTACCTTCAAACTGCTGTAATTTTTGTTATTTTATTTCCTTGTATCTCTGCGTCCACTGGGACCTTCATTTTGTCCAGGAGAATCTCCGTCAGATCTCCTTCCAGGCTGAAGTCAAACACTTTGGCCAGAAGCCGAGAGGCCACAACAAACGTGTGCACCTGCTGGCCGAACTCCGCCTCCAGGCGAGTCTCCTTCTTTGTGGCCTTTATGATTCCTATCATCTGGATTCTGGCGTTCTGGATGCCAACACTCTGAACCTGCATGAAGACATGAACAGTCGAGGTTCAGTGAAGACTTAAAAATACATTTTTAACTCATTTAAGTTGTTTAACAGCTTATAAACAAGCAGCCAGTAAATTTATTTATGTAGCACCTATCAGAGTCCCAAGTGCTTCACAGGTTTAAATAAATACAGACAAAAATGACTAAGATCACACAAGAAGAGGAAAAAGACAATAAAATCACAATAATCTACAATTAAGGCAAAAATATTTCAAATAATAATACATTAAAATACACTAAAATACATTAAAATACACTAAAATACATTAAATTACAGTCTGAGAGTAGCTTGTAAAACGAACGGTCAGTAAAAAGTAAGAAGGTTTAATGTTTTGTCACGTTATCAGACACATTTTGTTGTTTGTTTTTGTTAAAATTCTCTCCACTTGAGCTTCGATCTGTCGACAGATTGTTGCAGTTACCTTTTGAATGTCAGTGAAAGCAGCTGAGTTCAGCGACACAGTCTCAAAGTACTCGTTGGTCCTGACGTTGATAACCTTGATGACATCTCCGACCGATAATCCTTTGCACTTCTTGGTATTTTCACCCCAAATGCAGATTTTGATGGAATCAGTTTCATCTTTCAGGCTGAATTTTTGCCTCTTTGTCTTCTTTCGTCCGTCCTGAACCTTCACTTCTCCGATGGGATGAATCTGAACAAACCATCAGCACAACATCAAAACAACACTGGACAAAAGCCCATAAGCAAACTGTCTTCATCATAAATTAAACAACAGAGTTTATTTGTCAAAGATGTGGATCACTGAAAGCTTCCTCAGGTTTCATCATCAGGGCTTGGATGTGTGTCTTTTCACCTTTTTTTAGTTTTTGTTCATGGACATCACAGAATATCTTGTTTTTCTGTTTTATCTCAAAAAGTGAAAATAAATGAATATTTTCTGATTTTCTGCACAGACTGATGGGTTTCCTGTAAACACGCTTAGCAAAAACAACAACAGTATCCAGATGTTTCCTGCAACTGCTGCTCTGTTAGCCGTTTGGCTAGCTGACTGCAAAGCTCCACAAAGTCTTTATTTTCACGTCATAGAGCAGAAGCTTAGGACCGCCATCAGGAGGAGATTTTAACGTCTGGGGTCAAAGGGGAACCAGTGGAGGGCGCTGAAGGAAGCAGGGCATCAGGACAATGAGCCCACCAACACAAACAGGCTCATTTAGCAGCTGAAAGCCAGATATTTCCCTCTGAAGTACGTGGAGACAAAAAACAGAGCGTAACAAAAGAGAAATTTTAAGTGATCCAGTTTAAACTCACCTCTGTTACGGTTCCTTGAACACTCACGAGTGTCCTATCAGCTGATGATTTGGCTTCAGCGATGGAGCAAACTGGACTCTCACAGTAAATGAGTGTCCGAGCTTCTTTCTCGATGGTTTCTGGAACTTTGACAGAGCTCGTCTTCGACACCGTGCTCTCTGTGGTGACTCTAACGACACCATTGTTAGCATCTCTTATTAGCTTTCTGAAGAAGTAGGACTTCTCCTCTTCGATTTGTTGGTAGACTTTTCTTCCGTATACCATCATCTTGATGCAGCCTGTCTCATCAGCGACTGACACATAAAAAAAAATCCTCTTCAAGTTGTTTTTGGTTTTGTAGGCGCGCAAACCGGATTTCTGAAAAACTTTCCCAGCGATGGCATCTGTGTCATGAAGTTCACTGCTGGATTTCAGATCGCAGATGGATCTCTTCTGCAACAACAATAAAAAAAGAAAAGGAAACAATCACCATGAAATTAACACAAACACAAACTGTGAACAAGAAAGAAAACTCAAAGAAAAAGCTCTTACCCAACGACGAGGATTCGTCTCCTGGAAAACAAACCGTGACGTTCAGTCATGAAGAAGCAAACATGGTTTTATTTTTTAAACATTTTACTGCTCTAACAGTGTTACGTCCTAATGTTCAGCTGTACAAAGTCACAATGTTTGGAAGTACTCAGATTTCCTCTCATTAGGTATGTTTGTATGTTTGTATGTAAAGTGTCCCACCTCGGCAGGTTGGCAGCTCTTCTCTTGAGCTTTGAGAGACAAACCAACATCAGTCTTCCTGTTGGGATGACGACCTGCGTGCAGAAACACTGACATTACTGAGAGGACTGATGTTTTTCACTTCATCATAAAGACTGTAAAGGTCAAATCAGTGTTTGTTTGATGAAAGAAGGTGTAGATCTGCTGTTGAACAAAAGGATGTAGATCATCTGGATAAACTGTTGTTTTGTTTCTGGAGCTTTTTAGTGTCGTCACCATGTTTACTGTGATCTCAGATACTAACAGTTTTATCATTGCTGATTAAAAAATGATGGACTTAACAAGGAACATAAGATCCCTGTTCAGGTAAACAGGAGTTTTCTATCTTTGAAAACAGCTGGTAAATTACATGAACTCCAGATCTCTGAGCTGGAGGTTCCTTCGGTCTGCGAACATACCTTTTGTACGCCTTTCTTCCTCCTTCACCTCACGTTTTCTCTTCTGCCCTGAAAACAAAGTTTGAAACTAAGTTTGAAAATGAACACAGACTGTTCAGCTTAACCAACTTTATAAAACTGTGGTCGAGTGAACCCACCTTTGTTTTCTTTTTCATGGATGTTCCTCAGTTTGTCCACAAAGGGGCGCAGGAGGTCCTGGACTGCAGAGTCCCTCCTTGGTAGCTCTTCCATGGCATCTCTGATGGCATTAACAGACTCTTCTGGTCCATAGTGCTCAATGATTTTTTGGGGCATCTCTTCTCTCTTAGTCCTCTTTCCTTTGGGGATTTTTTCCAAACATTCCTGCAGCTTCCTGTACTGTAATCGATCCAGCTCCTCCAGGATGGAGGTCAGAGCTGATTTCCACTCTTTCTCAGAAAAATCTGACATCTGTCAAACAAGAAACAAGAGAACTGAATGTCAGACAGTCTTTGCTGTTTATCTGAGGTTTAAAGTCCGCACTTTGACCCTGATGTCTTCTTTTATTTCTGTTGAATTCTGATTTTATAAGTAATGTGTAAAATATATCACATAGTATTCTTTACTTCTTTACTTCTTCTTTCTTGTCTCAAAATAAGCTCATTCAACCACAACACCAGCAAACAGTCTCACTTTGGAAACAAACTCTGTCACTCTGAG
>JAQMCX010000013.1:60671-78714 GCA_029814765.1 Acanthurus leucopareius
CACACACACACACACACACAAACACAAACACACACACACACACACACACACACACTAACACTCACACACACACTCACACACACACACACACACACACACACACACAGACAAACACTCACACACACAGACACTCACACACACACACACACACTCACACACACACACACACACTCACACACACACACACACACTCACACACTCACACACACACATTAACGTTACATGATGTTTTCAGCATCTTGTAAACGCTTAAAGAGACACAAACAGCTCTGAGCTGCAGAGTTTTTTATTGGCTGTTCCTGATGAACTGGACTCTGATTGGTCGTAAAGTCTGAATGTTCAGATTGTCACAGTGTGTGTTAATGTGTGTAATGATGCTAAAGAAAAGCCTTCTGTCTTCTTCTTTGTTGACATAATTAATGTAGAAAGACTTTCACACACACATTTATGGAACAGCAGCGGTGTGTGTTCAGCTGTGAATGTCAGCAGAGACACAACAGATGCTGTGTGTGTGTGTGTGTGTGTTGAGCCTGATGTGTCCTCTTCCTCAGAGCCAAATGGACGGAGACGGAGATCGAGATGCTGCGTTTGGCGGTGCGTCGCTTTGGAGACGACCTCAACAACATCAGCACCGTGATCAAAGAGCGCACTGTGTGAGTCCGCCCGCCGTGACGGAGCCGCTGCTCTGCTCCGTCACGCCGCCGGGAAGCTTTTTAAATGCTTTCTGTCACATTTAAAGATTCAGTGCAGAGACAGCTGTCTGTCACAACTACGCCAGCTGACCGGCTTGTTATTTACGGGTGAACAGGTGAACAGGTGAACAGGTGCAAACGGAATCAGGAGTTTCTTCTTCTTCTTCTCCTGCAGAGCTCAGATAAAAAGCACGGTGAAGAGGAAGCTGTACGAGGACAGCAGAGTCCCAATTTCCTCTGAATCCCCAAAGAAGACCGTCAAGAAGACTGCTGTTGCCATGGCGCCGACGCCAGCCCCCGCCGCCCCCACCATGATCACCGTGCCGACCTCGCAGGTTGTCGTGGCAACAGGTATGCAGGGCAGCCCCTCTCTGGCCCCGCCCATCAAGAAACAGAAGACGGCAGGTGAGAAATGAAAGGAAGTTACTTCTGTAAAATCACATTGAGACATGATGATAACCCCCCACCGCCCCCGCCCCCCCGCAGACGTGACCCTCAGCGCTCTGAACGACTCGGACGTGAACAGCGACCTGGTGGACATTGAAGGACTCGGCGACGGCTCCTCCAACAAGAAGCTGAACTTTGACCAAGGTGAGTTCACAGACACGCAGCTCATCGTCATCAATGTGCTTATTGATTAACCTGCAGATTCTTTCTTCTGCTAATCGTTTAGTCTAGAAATTATTTTTTTAAATCGTGGAGAAAAAAAAAGCCTTTTTTGACTCCTGAGAACACAAAAGACGTCTTCAGCAGGAGAAGAAGGTTCACTGATGGTCTGAAGAACGAGTCTCCTGCTGATGTTCGATGAACTAACAGTTTCCAGTTCTGACGCGATGCTCCGTCTGTTCCCTCAGAGAGCCTGAACCTGGACTCCAGCCTCATCATGAACTCCAGTGACCTCCCCCTCCTGTCCCGCTGAGCCGACACCTGCAGGAGCACCGAGGAGCATGGAGGAGCACCGAGGAGCATGGAGGAGCATGGAGGAGCTTCACGTGGAGCCGCCGGTCAAACAGAAACACTTCTGTTTTTAAAAAAGGCTCCTCTGGTTTTACCCTGAAGTCCATCTGTCAGCGTTTACCCACAATCCAAATTTTCAAAACGTAAAAGACACAAAAGCTTCAACTGAAAATGTTTTTTTGGATCGAAACATTGAAAAAGTGTCAGAAAAACAGAAAAATTACTTTTTATTTCTTTTAAGAGATTTTCTCGGCAGAACTGCAGGTCAGATTTTCGTTTGTTGCTTCTCTGCAGCAGAATTATGTTTCCACGAGTGAGTTTTACTTTCAGGTCAGTTTCTGTTGGAAAAAAATGAGTTCTGAAAAGTTTTCAAAATCAGGCAAAAAGTCTCAGAAGAAGAAAAAGAGACAGTCGGTGTTTGAGCTCTGCTGTTATCATGAAGAAGAATGTCGGTTTCTGATCAGTGTCGACTTCAAAGTGTGTGAAGCTGAAGAAACGAAGGAGAAACAAGAAATCATCGATCTGCAGCCTGCAGGTGTTTCCACCTTTTCATTTGAGTCACAGCTGGTGGTCCGATAATATTTACCCAGAATCCTCAGAGACTCTTTGAACGTTGTGAACGACAGACTTTCAGTTTCATTACTGACGAACCGAACGCAGCCGGCTGAGCATCACTGAGTTTTTATTAAAAACTGAAACACAGAAGAAACATCAACATTATAAGTGACAAAACATTTAAACAAACTCTGACCTCCATCTTTGTTTGGATCAGAAAGACGACAAAAGGTCAAAAAGTCTTTGAGGATTCTGGACTTTTCTGTTCTGATGACGATAAAATGAGAGCAGCAGCTGATCATGGCAGAAGTCCGGATCATTTTATCAGATTTTGATGTAAAAACAGTTTCTGTTGAGTAAAAAACTTGAACTCAGACCAGTTTGATTGTTTGTTTCATTCATTTTAATCTCTGAGATCAGATCGTTTGACAAACGTGATTCAGTGCTGCTGAGATCAATAACCAACACAAACGGAGTCGGGAACAAAGCAGAGAGGCGGAAACACGTTTCTGATACGATACAGATGCTTTTATTGATAGTTTTCATATACAATATAATATATTTGTAGTTTGAGGATGAATCGTTTCTGCTAAAAACTAAAAGTTCATTCTGCAGCATTTTTACAGCCATCAGAACATCAGGAGGGAATGAACACTTGAATATAGACTTTTATTTTACAGTTGCATAAAAATACATCATCATCTCACTCGCCTCCTGTGGAGAATTTGTCCAAAAGAAAACAGAAAAACTATTTACAGTTTGAAAATACTTGTGAATGTTTTCATAGATGTGCTTTTCGCTCCCTTTTCTCATCTCTAATAAACTCTAGCAGCCCTTTTTAAAGTCACATCTCACTCTGACGGATCGACGTCATTTTCCAGCACTTCAGCGAGTTCTGAACAAACGAAGCGGCTGCTGTCGATCCTGCTGACTGCAGGTTCGGCTCGGTGTCTGTTCAGGTGAACTTTCCTTTCGAATCGTGCAGAGAAATGACAGTTTTACAGAATGAAACGTCACTTTATACTGAAAAACCTCGACTGGTTTCTCGCTACATGATCGAACTTCTGTCTGAGACGACAAACAGAAAAACACAAACTCACTTCAGCATCACAAAGGTTGAAGTGTGACAGACGAGGTGAAGAGAGACGGTTAAAGATGAGAAAACTCTGACTCGTCCACAAAATTCCTCTAAAAACAAGAAGCTGAAAAGAAGAAACGAAGCCTGAAAATTAAAAAGTGACACTAGAGAAGAAATCAGTCACAGGACTGAATTTGCAGACTTTTCTCATGTGATGGAGGTTTTTCTTCACTTTTCATCAGTTTACACATCTGATGTCACAGGAGTCGACAGAAACAGATTTAACTTGAAACTGCAGCTTGTGATTATTTTTCGATTGTTAGATTTTTTCTGAGAAGGAAGTCTCGGCTCTTTGGTCGTGTCGGCGGCTGCTCGGTGGCTCGCGACTAAATGTGGTAATGCTATAAGCTAATAGTTAGCATTTACATGTCAGACCAGTGTGGCCACGAAGCAGCTGCTCATACGGCTGAAAAGCAGGTTGAGTTTGGTGTAAAAACAGCGACGGGATGCACGTGGTGAGAAAAACCTCCAACTAACCCAGAAATGAACATTAAATGATTTAAAATGTATTAAAATTGATTTGAGTCTCAACATGATTGTGCTAATATTTAGCATAAATGACTCGAAACGAGAGAAAACATGAGGACGAGACAAAAACAGTTTTTATGTTACAGTGACAGAGATCAGAATTTTTGGCTTAAAAACAATCAGAATCATAAAATCTGCAGGAGATCAGAGAGCAAACAGACGGCAGCTGCATGAAACTTCCTCTCCTCAAAAAACAGAAACTCGTCTCAAAGCTTCAGTTTGTCTGCGTTTTGTTCCGTCGGAGAAAAGTTGATCCTGTTTGTCAGAAAAACATTTCAACCTTCTAAATGTCTGAATTTCTCTCTGCAGGTTTCAGAGCTCATTCAAATACATTCAAACCATAAACTGTAAATAAAATTTTATTTCATTATCATAATGAAAATTTTAAAACTCTCTGGACGTTTGCAGACGTTGAACCTGCTTCAGTCCTTTAAGTCAAAAACCACAAAGAGTCTGAAAAAGCAGAATGTTTGTGACTTTGTTCTGATTGTCTGATTTAAAATCACCTTTTTAATATTTTAAACTCTTTTTAACATCATTCTTTAACGGCTGCTTGTGTCTGAACTTTTAGAAACTTTGGCTTCTTTTGTTTAAGAAAAGATCAACATTGTTTTTGGACATTTAAAGCTACATGTTCATTTCAACCGAGCTGGAGTCAGAAAACCAACCCGAGTTTCCCTGAAACAGGATAAACTCACAGACGTAACAAGTCAGGAAATAAAGCAGGAAAAACAGAAAGAGCAGCGAAACTTTCAGCATCTCCAACATGACGATGAGTCAGCGAGCACGTAACAGAAAAAGAGATTCAAATGGTCAAACTAGAAACTGTGCAAAGTGTCAAACCTTCTGCTTAAAGGTTTGGAGACTTTCTCTGAAATCTGCAGAAAAGCAGCTGAATGAGCAACAGAGACTCGACGTACAAACACACCTCACAGGTGACGGGTCAGCTGACCACGAGAGACGAGGTCGCTCCGACGAAGATTTCTGTCCTTTAAGACGTGAAAACTCAGACGTGATGTCGCTTCTCCGCGATGTGACGACGTGTTCAGGCACAACGATGAGTGATCATACAAAACTGTACAATACTGTGCAAATGCAAAAGTTGGAAGCAGAACTGCAGCTCTTCTCTGAAACCTTCACACACACACACACACACACACACACACACACACACCTCCTCTGCGCGCCTCTCTGACTCAGTGATGTCAGTTTTGAATCATTACAAACATTTCAAAGACCAAACCGCACAGACAGCTTGTTAAAATGCTGCTGATTGAACCTTTTCCAGGATCAATGATCTGATCTGATGCAGAAAAATGATCCGGCCGCTCGAAAAAGTCTGATTCCAGCTGCACCTTCAGGAGCGAGAGCGCGGCCACTTCCTGCAGATTCAATACGTACGATCGAACACTGCAGGTGGAACAAACTGAGCACGTTTCAGCCGTCAGTATTCACATATAGATACACTATGAACAAACACATGGTGCTGCAAACCACAAGTTCTTCTCACGTCTGACTGGGCCAGTTTGTCTCCAGTCTCTCCCTGCAGGAGAACATCGGCTGAAGTTCAAACTGCTGACAAACAGCCGACGTCCGTCCAAGTTTCTTCTGAAACCAGAAGCTTCGGTCCGACTGAGACGGACTTCAACTTTTCGTTAAAACACAAAAATCTTCAAAGTCTTCAAAGACTGAAACTTTGCTGTTTGTCGGGTTTCGCTGGTTTGGGCTCAAAGTTCCCGACGGAAATTCCTCCATCAGCAGTTTTGGCTGCAGAAAGAAGCTTTTTCTCCTTCATGTCACGTCTGATTTGGACAAAGACTGATTTCATAGTGTTTCACTGGATCCTCTGGTTCTGTTGTTACAAGTTTCTTTGTTGCCTGAAGATGAAGAACTCATCGTCTTCAGCAGAAGAAGCAGCTCATGTTCTGCTCAGTCTGATGCTGGAGACGATGCGACGCTCAGCAGGTGTGTGTTCGGTTCTGCTTCACTGAGAGGACGAAGTCTCTGCAGATCACAGACACAAACAAACTGCGTTCTTCTCCTTTTGAAGCATCTTCAGTTCACACAGCGGATTTGGAAAAAGTCTGAGTCCAGCTGTGGTGGACCGGGTCACCGAAGGTGGATCCAGATGTTCCTGAAGGGTCTCGACTCCTTCAGGGACGATTCTGCTCAACATGTGACGACGTCTTGATTACAACTCAAGACCCCACAAGAACTTCTTCAGAACGTCCAGCTAACAGATCCGAGAACATGTGGAGCTTCATAAACAGACTGTCTGACTGGTTGGATGGACAGAAGGTTCTTCCTCCAGATTTCATCCATCCAGGACGTCACAACCTTTGTGTCAGTTTCTCAAAGCGTCGTCTGATGCTGATGATCAGTCAGCTGTGAACCACCTCATTGGCCACGCCCCCTGGATGAATGTGACACTGCAGACATGAGAGGACTCTGCCCGACGACAGACCAGCGAGACCGGACGAAGGCTGAGGGGAAACGTTGACGAGCTGAGTGAAACAGAAACTGTTGGTGAGAAGT
Source organism: Acanthurus leucopareius (assembly GCA_029814765.1). Taxonomy (NCBI): domain Eukaryota; kingdom Metazoa; phylum Chordata; class Actinopteri; order Acanthuriformes; family Acanthuridae; genus Acanthurus; species Acanthurus leucopareius. The sequence continues at coordinate 67,077 of JAQMCX010000013.1, forward strand.
TCGGAAACTTTCTGTTTGAAGCTTCGAGGCTGAAAAACGTCCAAGAAACCAAAACGTTTCCGTGACGATGAAGCGACTCGGAGAGCAGAAAAAAAAGGCGTGAAGTGTTGTAACGTCTCAGCACTTCCTTCCTGTGATTCTTCCGTCCATCCAACCAGTGGCAGGAGGAGGCGGGACTTACAGTGATTCTGGCAGGCGATTGGAACAGAAGTAAGGTGGGAGGAGCTGCTGGTGGTCGGTCTGGCCGAGGTCGGGCTTAGTGTCCAGGATGCTGGTGGGAGGTGAAGGTGGCGAAGGAGGGAGGAGGAGACAGAGACAGAGGGCTGGACTGAGGACTGACGCCCCCTGCAGGCGGAGAGTCAGCGGCCGCTTGGGAGACACTGCGGGGGGGGGTGAAGCTTTATTCATCTTTTTTTCATTCGTAGTTTGATGCAGATGTGACAGATGTGGGATCAAGGTGATTCTCACCTGACTGTGTAGCTGCTGTGGTTGGTGGGATCTGTTACCCCGGCAACAAAGAGCTTCTTTGGGGGTCCGTCAGACTCCACCCCCCCTGGGAGAGAGAGAGAGAGAGAGACAGAGAGAGGGTCACACATGTATTTACAGAGACACTGAAACACAAACACACACACACGCGCGCACACACACACACACACACACACACACACACACACACACACACACTCACGCTCACCTTTCCTCTTGAGGGGAGTCAGAGCCGGCCACCTCACCGTCGCGCTGACTGCTGGTCTGTTTGACAGGAAAAACTTCCGTAAGAAAACTCATCAGATTCCGACAGAAAAGAATAAAACCATGAAGAGTTTTCCGGTTTCACCTGAACCTCCTGGTGGGACTCGGGGACGAGTTGGGCGTGACGCCGCTGTCCTGCGACTGCAGCCACTGAAAACGAAAAGGTGGAGAACTGAACAGCCGGTCTGATCTGGATTAGACCACAGAATCTGATCTGGTTTCAGTCTGAATGGTTTGATCTGGATTCAGATCGATCCAGATCGTTGTGTCACACATGAGCCTGCTGTTTATCGCTCAGGTCTCAGGGACGATACAAATGTTTCCCGACGCCTCTCCCTCTGATTGGCTGATGGATTGTTCTTTATACTACATTACCCATGAGCCTTAGCATTCCAGAGACGGACTTGGTGAGTAAAATGTGCTAACGGACGAGTTCACCAACAAACCCGATCAAAACAAGTGTGATTGTGTAAAAAAAGTGCTGTTGAGATGCTCACCACTGATGGGTGGTCATGCCACTGACTGACCGGAGGAACTGGGATCAGACTGGAAGCACTGGGAGGGAAGAGGACAGACCGTCAGACATCTGAGTGTGTGTGTGTGTGTGTGTGTGTGTGTGTGTGTGTGTGTGTGTGTGTGTGTGTGTGTGTGTGTGTGTGTGTGTGTGTATGTGTGTGAGTGTGTGTGTGTGTGTGTGTGTGTGTGTGTGTGTGTGTGTGTGTACCTGAGTCTCTGCAGACTCCCTCGGAGCGTCATCTCCATGTTTTCCTCCTGTGTTGAACACAAACAGCAGTTATTAACCTCCATGTTTACCTGAGGTTCACACCTCTGCTGACCTTTGACCCCACCGTCACCGCCAACTGCCAAGAGGTCTGAGCTCGTTCTGTCTCACCTGCCTCTTCTGGTCCAGTCTGTCTCCTGACAGGGAGAAGGGAGAGAGGGGGACGAGCTGGAGGACGAGAACAAACAGAAAAGGGTGAGAGTCTGAGCGGAGACCAACGGGGACAGTGAACGCATCACCTCTGTGAGACACACTGACCTGTGAGGGGCAGCTGGGGTTGATGGACACGCTGCTGCGTCGGTATCGAGCCGAGGACACGGGACTGAAGACCGTCATCCCGTCACTGAGACACAGGCAGGGAGACACCAATGAAAGTCCACCTCTTTACTTCTTCTTCCTCTCAGCTGTTGTACATTTTCTTTTCAATACGACTGACTCATACAAACATTTCTAAAGTATTCGATACTGAGACAACTTCAGTAAAATTTAAACTGTTTTAACATTTCATAATTCTCGGTGTGATGAGACATGAACGGCTTCCTGTCACGTGACCCAAATATTAAAGTAACTGCTGTTAATTCAATGTGGTGTTTTACTTCAGGGTGTAATACCACCTACCTGACACTGGTGATCATGGGGGCGCTGTTCGATCTGCGGAGCGCCCCGCCCCCTGCTCCGCCAGCTGCGCCTGCGCACTGGTCTACTTCCATCCGTTCCATACCTTGGTACGCAGGCCCGGCGGTGGCAGCGCGAACTGCCGGCCTCCGACCTTCCGACGGCGGCGTCGGGCTCTACTCGAGCCCGGTGGAAGCCCGACCCGCCGGCCTCACGAGCAGCAACCCGAGAGCCGCCAAGTCCGCGGTGTGAACGCCGCAGCGGCCTGCTCTCTACCGCATGTCCCGCAGAAAAACAGCTTCACCGTGTGTGAGCGCGGGTCCCACCGTCACTAATAACGAGCTCCGCGCTTCACCCGCTGCCGTCCGCAACGCAAATTTAATGGCTGCGTGAACGCGGGGAGAAACACGAACCCCGCGCAAAAACACTCGAGACAAAGTTCGGTCCGCGCGCGCAGTCTGGACCCCCCCGGCCGTCCGGAGCTGCGGCCAAACTTTTAATTCGAGTCCGCGCAGGTAACGTGACTTCGGGATTAGCGGCGGAGCTAACTTGGTTTGCAGTAAAAGCTCCAGTCAGAGATCAGAAAACCGCTGAGCAGCAGCCCGAAACGGCCGAACCGGCGCTGGACACTCGGTCCTCCGGGACACCGGTCACTCGGGGCCCCCACACACCGAGCACACCCCCGCAAAGGGCAAAAAATCACTGAAAACCAACACTTTCAAAGATTTTTTACAACATAGTCCTTGACCAAATAGAGGTAGTTCACCAACTGTGAAAACGGCGCCGCCGTCTGGCCGCACGGAGAACTGCAGCCGAGGAACGTGAGACGTGAGAAAGTGGAGCTGAAACTGAAATTTAAACTTACAGAGAATAAAAACCTGCGGGTTTGATCCCGCAGCGAGTCACGGCGTTTCTGAGTGAATCAGCACGAGTTTTATTTGTTCAAGCGTCGATAAAAACATGAATAAAAACATTCACGCTGTATTTATTGAAAACTGTTTGTACTTGTAGTTTTCTTCATCTAATTTCATGTTATGATTCAGAATTGGCCACGTTTTGTTAATGTTTTACTGTAAAACCCTTTAAAATGCATAAATCCAAGTAGTTTAAATGTTTGAGTTACTTTTAAAATGTGTGTTTTGTTTTTCTGAGTTGTATCCACATAAAAAATGTTCATTTATGTTCATGATATGAAGCAGGAAGGTGATCAGCAGGTATGGATGTTAAACCATGGATTGATTTGGGATCATTAAGTGCTAATTAGTTTCATTAATGGAAACAGATAAAGATTCGCACAGAGAGAGAAAGTGTGTTTGCAGAGGAAACCAAGAACTATTTTGTGTTTTTTGCTTGAAAAACATTGATAATTGTAAATATTTCTGTATTGATTTGAGAAAGTAGGTTTTCACCATAAATGAGCCAAAAACAGACCGAACAGGAACTTTGAGAGAACATCAGAACTTCAGCAGGAACCGCAGAGAAACGAAGGGAAGCTGCAGTGAGTTCAGATGTTTTCTTTGTTGTTTGGACTCGAAACTGTCTGCTGATCCCAGAAATCCCAGAAATCCTCCATCTGCTTCAAGTCGTCATCTCCAAAAAATGGTGAAACGGGACACCGGGAGGCTCGGCCGTTAACCCTTCACCGCCTCCGACCGGAGACCGAACACGGACGGTCCGGAAACACGCGTTTCTACCCGCAGAGAGATGCGTGTGTGTGTGTGTGTGTGTTTCCACCATGAAAACACACTGTGACCAGCGGTGGAATGTAACTAAGTACATTTACTCGAGCTCTGCACGTTACTGAAGTTTTTCCACAGAGGCTCAGAGGAAACACTGAATATTTTCTACACCAGCTTCTTTTATCAGACAGCTTCAGTTTGCACATGAAGATTATTAACACAGATTTTAAATAAGTTAATAAATTATAACTAAACCACCGAACACCGAGTTTTGTAACGCTGCAAACTGAAATATTTCAGTCTTTACTGTTTTTAAGGATCTGAGTTCTTCGTTCAGACTCACTGTGACTAACAAATTACTTTGATTTGACTGTAGAAATATGCAGAACTTTAAGTATAAATCATATTATTAAAGTGGTCAAATAAGTTGAATTAAAACCCTGTTTCCTTGTAAACATGTTGAATGTGACCAACATTAAGAAGCAAAGACTAAAAAAACTGTTATAACTGAACTTTATTGATCCATTAAAGTCTGTTTGGTTCAAATCGAGACTGAACATTTGAAAACATGTTTTTTTAAATTCGCACTTTCAGTCTGCAGACACACGATGAGGTTTAAATACAGGAAATGTAACTGAAAACAGCAGTAACTATCTTTTTGCAAACGGAGGAAACGAAGAAACACTGATTTATTGATTGAAACTGAGTTTTTAACGGAAACGTTTCCGGGCTGTTTAACGTTTTTGTTTTTACAAACTAAATTTTCCGTCGAGCTTCTGAATCTTCTTCAGTTTTCAGGAAAAAGCGTCATGGACGACATCTTGTCACCTTCAAACCACCAACCCGTCCCCGTTACAGCCAGTAATCTGTTACTATCCGAACAATTACTTTCACTACTCATACACACGAGCACCGGGACTCCCGGAGACCCGCCGTGAGTCCCGGTGATCGGCTGCGGAGACCCGCCGCTGCCGCTCCGCCACCGTCCGGACCTCCGCCGGAGCCAAGAGGTTAAAGAGGGAAGAGCGGAAGGGGAGGAGGAAGGAGGAGAAGGGAAGGTCCGTCTTCCTCCAGACGAACTTCAGCAAGTTTTCAGGAAACTTTTACAAACTTTTACAAACTTTTCTCGAATGTTTCTGTAAAACGTCCGAAGCTCCGCTGCGCCCCGCAAACACCGCGAGGCCGGCGGGCCGAAGGCAGCCGCGGGGAGCCGCACGCACGGCGGCATGTCGGAGGGAGCCGAGCCGTCTGGATGTGACTGTTAGGTGGGTGAAAGACTCCGAGGCTCCCCGCTGCTGGTAAACAACTGCGGGCGGAGAGCTGCGGGACACTGCGGGGCTCCAGGAGCCGAGAGTTCAGACGAGATTAAGATTATTCAGTCCAACACGGGCTGACTGTGAGTTATTGATCAGATAGATAGATAGATAGATAGATAGATAGATAGATAGATAGATAGATGAGAAAACTGGACGCAGTCACGTGAGAATCTGAACCCAGAGAATTTTTATTACTTTTATTTTCCTTTAAAACGACAGAAAATCTTAATCACATGAAAATCATTAAAAACTCTTCAGTTTATTTTCTGCCACAGTTTCAGTTCAAATCATTTGATTAACTTCAGAGTTTCACCACAAACTGAAACTGTTTGTGGCTTAAAGGTCCGTCTGAACTCCTCATGAAGATCCAGAGGATCAGGACTCAGAGGTTCAGAGGTCTGAGGTGGTTCAGGTCCCGTGTGGTCGGTGAAAGTGACGGTCTGCGTCTAATAACAGGTTGATTCATGCAGGTTCAGTCATTAAAGGCTGAAGAGTCTGTTGGGTTTCAGCTCAGAAGGTTTTCATCACTGAATCAGACTGATGACAGAAGTTCTGCTGTTTTTCTGCAGAGAGGAGGATGGAGGGAGAGAAAGAGACGGCTGAGGAGAAGGAGGAGGAGGAGGAGGAGGAGCTTCATCACATCGCAGCTGCGGCGTCTGTGGACTACCCGGACCTTCCCATCATGCACTGGGAGGACTTGAGCCAGCGAATAGCTGAGCTGGAGAAACAGGAGCAGGAGAGGAGGGAAAGGTCAAAGGTCAGCCATGAAGACAACCTGTTGTGTTTCCCGGATAAACGGGGTTCAGTCATCATGTCAGCTGTTAGTGGAGACACAGACTCCATTTCCCATGAGGCTCGGTGTCCTGCAGAGTGTGAGCGGCCGCGGAGCTTCATGCTGACGCTTCCTGATTCGACGTTTCTGAAGTCGTGATTCTGTTTTTATGACTTTTCCTTAAAACTGATTTAGTTCAGAGTCTGACGAGTGAAAAGAGTCTGAAGTTGAACGAACAAGAAGGTTTTAACTGGCTGGTGGGTTCAGGTGTGTGCATGAGGGCGCTGAGGTGGTTTGTCATGGAGGTGTGAAGTGGGAGGAGCTTCTTCTGGCTTCTGTTTCTGGTTCTTCTTTCTGCCTGTTATCAGTTTTTGTAACCATGGCGACGTGTTTCGTTCACGAGTGAAAAGTGAAACACAAAGTGATTTGAATTCGTTTCTGACGTTCGAGGTTTGTGGGAGTTTTTAGAGCAAAGTTTGAATCAGAACATGAAGCTGTGTGACGGTCACGTCGTCTTCTCGGAGCTGCAGAGTTTCTGTCCTGGTTTCCTCTCAGAACCTCGTGTTCACATCAAACCAGCAGACAGACTCAGTCAGAGTCGAGCTGCTGAACAAAGTGAAGCTTTTAGCTGCTGAGGAGCAGAAGTTTCCTCAGGAGGAGACCAAACTCAGAGCTGACAGACAGAGAACATGGCTGATGTTCATCATCATGAAGGGTCATGTGACTCTGACAGCTGGATGACGTCATGAACAGCTGTTTGACAGCAGACGAGCTACAGATGATGAGACGTCCATGTTTTGTTCACTGCTTGTGTCTCAGGTGCTTCAGGTGAAAGAAATAATCCAGAACAGAGAAAAACACTGCTGGTTAGTTGGATGCTGTGCAGTTGCATTGTGGGAAACGTAGGATCAGAGTGTGTGACCCACACCTCTGCTGCACAGACCTTCAGTGTTTCCGACGCTCGCAGGATCACTTCAGATCTCCTTCTCCTGAAATGTTGGCGCGTTGTTTTGGTCTCAGTCTCAAACATTCCTGCAGGGATGAGAACAGCAAACAGCCGGTGATTCACACTGGGAGCAGTGGGAGCAGTGGGAGCAGTGGGAGCAGTGGGAGGAGTGGGAGCAGTGGGAGCAGTGGGAGCAGTGGGAGCAGTGGGAGGAGTGGGAGCAGTGGGAGCAGTGGGCGGAGTGGGAGCAGTGGGCGGAGTCACATGCGTCACGTTTCACAGACGCTGGCGGCTCGTCGCTGCATGTTTCGTCTCTGACAGCAGCTTCCTCTCCACGCTGACCTGCTCCTGTTTCTGAATCGTCTCATTTGCAGACGAACGTCGTTTTGTTGGTTTGAAGCAGATAAAAGTTTCCTTCACTTCTTCTTCTTCAGATAAACTAGTTTTACTAATCTGATGTCCGATGAGCCGCCTGAGATCTTTTCTCTTCCTGTCTTCATGCAGAGGGGGGCGGGGGTGAGGATGGAGGAGTGTCAGAGGGGAGGATGGAGAGACGTTTGGGAGGAGCAGGAGGCGGAGGGGCAGGAGGAGGAGGGCTTCAGGAGGTGTCGAGTAACGCAGAGGTGACACATTTATTCACTTTTACTTTCATTTGTGTGACTTTAAAACATTTAACGTTAAAATTCAGTCTGGAAACGTGAGAAGAAAAGAAAAGAAGCTCTGAAGTGAAGGAAGAGAACGGAGTGAAACTGTCCTGCTGCCGAAGCTTCAGGATGCTTTCATCTGTTCACAGGTTTCACAACCACAGAAACCTGCAGCTGTGCTTCATCAACAACAGCGACAGCGAGGACGAGGAGGCCGGCGGCGGTGGCGGCGGCGGCGGCGGCGGCGGCAGGAAGGTTCGTCAGTTTGTCTGACAACTCTGACTGAAACAGACACTCCTCTCTTCTGTTGGAGCTAATGAATATTCATCAGTTTAGCCTCAAAAATATTTAAACACTCAGTTGGTATTTCTATAGCAACCGAGTGTAATTGTATTATTATGGGATGTACAATGTTTTCTAGGATGGAAAAGTTCTGGTGTGGAAATGAAATCTGAGAACAGAAACTTTACAAACTCTGTGAAATCGATTCTGAACCTTCAGCCTGAAGTTTAATTCTGACAAAAACATTTTCTGTCCACTGACTTCACATCGTCTTCAGGTTGCCATGGGAACTGCTGGCAGCGGTTGCCATGCCGCCGGACTGAAACAGGAAGTGGCCACGGCTCTGAGGACGCTGAGGGACAAACTGCTGGCTGAGCAGAAGGAGAAGGAGGTGAGGGACCAACTTTGGAAGAGTTGTGAAAGCAAAAAGGAAAAGAGGGAAAGAAATGTTCTCAACATCAATGTGTGTGTGTGTGTGTGTGTGTGTGTGTGTGTGTGGCAGCATCTGGCCAGCAGCAGCGTTGATTCCAAGCGGAAACATCTGGAGCATTGGGAGCTGCAGGAGCGTTCGGTGCAGCAGCTCAGCAGCCTGAGAGCATCACTTCAACAGGACGTCCACGGTACACACACACACACACGCACACACACACACACATACACACACACACACACACACACACACACACACAGCATCAATTTGAATAAAATCAGATGGTTTGTCTCTAAATACTACGATTCCCATGAGCCTCAGCGGTCGCAGGTGGAAGTCTTCAGTGTTGTAGTTCACGCTGACGGACTCGACTGAGTGTGAGATCATCACCTGGTCTGAGCTTCTTTGGCACAAACACTTTAACCAGGATCGAGTTCAGATTTAAAGCTTCAAGAAGCAGATGGAGGATAAAAGATCAGTGAATCAGATGAAACAGGAGGATGGAGACGACAGCAACATGTCCTCCTCCCACTGCTGCAGTCTTTGTAATTTATTTTGTTTCGGCAGCAGCTTCAGTCACATGAAGCTGCTGGTCCATCTGAAGGTCTGAAGGTCTGAAGGTCTGAGGGTCTGAAGGTCTGAAGGTCTGAAGGTCTGAGGGTCTGAGGGTCTGAAGGTCTGAAGGTCTGAAGGTCTGAGGGTCTGAAGGTCTGAGGGTCTGAAAGTCTGAGGGTCTGAAAGTCTGAAGGTCTGAGGGTCTGAGGGTCTGAAGGTCTGAAGGTCCTGATCTGGTTGTTGTCTTCTGATCAGCTCTGTTTGTCTCCTGCAGCTCTGAGCTCCGAGCTCGTGGCTCACCTGTTGGTGCGCGACCAGCTGAGGACGAAGCAGGACGCCATGCTGCTGGACGTCCAGGACCTGACCTGAGGGCCGGACCGCCGCCCGGACACCGGCCACGCGTCCAGGCCGGGACCGGGCCGAGCCGGGGGGGTCACCTCCACAAAACACCAGCTGACCAACCACCAACATTCAGGACGACAGGCGGAAACGACTGGACGGAGTTCACACGAGAGTTCAAAGAAACGATGGAAGAGTCCTTCAAGAGTTTGAGGACGAAGATGAACAAACATCAGAACTCAAAGCTTCAGCTCGAAGCTTCTCAGGATCTGTGACTTCAAGTTTGGGTCCATTTCAGCTGCAGTTCATGTTCCGAACGTTTTCTCCAACTTAAACTTCAGTTGATGCTTTTTAGTCCCAAATATTTAAAACCCACAGAAACAAACAGAAGCTTCGGACAGAACCGCCAGAGTTTCTGACCGAAACCCTTCAGGAGCTCGTTTCAGTTCTGAAAGACAGTTTGCAGGTCGAAGTTTGACTCTTTCTAACTTCTCGTAGGAGAGAAATGAGCCGAAGTCTGTTCGGTTCAATCGGATCAGTTTGTCTCAGATTTTTGTTCTCAGGTAAAAACCAGCAGGTTCGTTCACACCTGTCGAGCACTTTGAGCGTCACACGACGGAGAAACAGAAACTGATTTTATTCAGAAAAAAAATCATGTGGATTTTTTTAAACCTGATTACAAACTAAAAAAAATCCATATTTTTCCTTTTTTTCCTACAAACTGAACCTTTGTGAGGGAAGTGAGACGTGTTGTGTTTGACCGGAACATCCGGATGCAGAGAGATGTGTTTACTTTCATCGGAACGAGGGAACATTTCGCTGTCAGCATGTGAACCTGCTGAACTTAACGAATGCGTCGACATTTTGATGTTTCCAATGTTTTTTATGAAATTTCTTAAAAAAACAAAAGATGAGTTTCACTAAAATTTGTAGCAAAAAAAAAAAATTATTTTAGATTTTGACATTTTCTCATAAACGCTGATGAAAAAAGAAACAGTAAACAGAAACTGGTTGGTTTGTCGGCCGACCGTCACTTTTAGTTTGAATCCGTCTGAAATCTGATTTCTCATAAACACGTAAAGAAACAGCAGAGTTTTAAAGTTCTGTTCAGTTTTGTTTTTGTTCTCTTGAACTGATGCTGAGCACTTCAGGTACCGTCGGTGATTACAGATTTACGTTTACTGAGAAATGAAAGGGAATAATAAACTTAATATATCCGAGTTCAAGCGATGATGATGAAATATTTCTGCCTTATTTTGATTTTTTCTTCTTTTAACTTGATGTTTGTTGCTGCCTGAACTTTTTTTTAACTATGAGACGTTTAAACGTGTTTTTTAAACCACTGAGTCCTGTAGTTACATTACAGATGAGTAATACTCTGATACAGATCAATCAACTGAACTGATCTGTGATCAGGAGCTGAACGTTACATTCGTGGAAGGAAACGTGGAGATTTTTACGACAACGAGAGGAAAATGAGCTGACGGAGTGAAGTGACGGCTTTTCATCGTATCGTGACTTTAAGAGTATTTAGAAAAGTATTTTCAAGTGTAAATAAAATCAATTACAATGTATTTTTAAATGTAAACATTAATATTAAATATATTTTGATCTGCAACAGTCGAATGTTCTCGTCCACTTTTTTGCTTCAGTGTTTCAAAAGTTTATTTAACGAAGATTTGTACTTGAGTACTAATACCCGCTGAAAATACTCCACTACATTATTATGTAAAGTAATGTAGTAAAAGCCCTCATGTAGCAGTAACTGTAGTTACAGTAATAGATTACAGTGATCCTGTAGCAGTGACAGTAGTCAAAGTAATAGAGTACAGTGGTCCTGTAGTGACCAAGTACAGTCTTCCTGTAGCAGCAGCTGAAGTTACAGTAATCGAGTACAGCGGTCCTGCAGTAATCGAGTACAGCGGTCGTGCAGTAATCGAGTACAGCGGTCGTGCAGTAATCGAGTACAGCGGTCCTGCAGCAGTAACTTGTTTCTCTCATGTCTCCGGGTTCGTGTGATGTTGCGGCTGCAGCTCGTCTGAACGTCGTCCTGCAGTTTGCAGCTTCGTTTCTCTGAAAGAAGAAGAAGAAGAATTTTTCTTCTTCAGTCACAAACGTTCGGAGATTCGAGGTTTTTAACGGACGGAGTCGGTGTTGATTCATTCCTCGGCTGCTCAGAGTTTGTGTTGTTCTGTTTGATTTCACTCTCAGCGTCACACACACACACACACACACACACACACACACACACACACACACACACACACACACACACACTCACTGTGTCCTCACACACAGACACTCACACACACACACACTGTTTACTGTGTGAACCAGAGCTGCTGTTGGTGATGATGAAGATGATGATGAAGATGCTGATGAAGGTGATGAAGATGATGATGATGGTGAAGATGATGATGAAGATGCTGATGGTGAAGATGGTGAAGATGATGATGAAGGTGATGATTATGATGATGAAGGTGATGAAGATTATGATGATGATGATGATGATGATGAAGGTGATGAAGA
>JAQMCX010000013.1:122403-140026 GCA_029814765.1 Acanthurus leucopareius
CTATGTTAGCCTTATTTATTTATCTTCCACACTGTATTACTTTCCACCTTTTGTATTGCAACTGTTGCACAGCAATTCCCCTCGGGATAAATAAAGCTTCTTGGATCTTGAATCTTGAATCTCTGCTACCAGCTTCTGTGGGTGTGTGTGTGTGTGTGTGTGTGTGTGTGTGTCTGTGTGTCCAGTCTTACGTCTTTGGACTCCATGATGCCGAGGACAGGGAACAGGATGGTCGGCAGCAACGCCGTCACCGCCAGAGGCAGAACCTCAGTGCACCAATACACCGCCATGAGAGCTATGACATAAGCACAGGCCGCCTCCTACACACACACACACAAACACACACACACACACACACATTCAACATTTCGGGTTAATATTAACTCTTTGACCCAAAACTACTTGCAGGAGTCAAGTTTCCATTCAGATGCAGCAGAAATCATGAAAAGAGTCGTGAGTGTTTGTGTCATTTCTCTCCTGCTGGTTTTCTGTGGTAAATCAATGTCACACAAAAACTCCCAGAATGCTTCATGATTAACCACATAAATCGTTACGATGAGCAGCCTGAAGAAACATTCAGAGCTTTAAATCAGATTCAGCTGTTTCTCCCACAAAGATGCTGATTTCATGATTCCACTTCGACTCGAAAATGAAGCACTGAAGTTTATTTCATGAAAGTGTGACGGTCGTCTGTTCTGCGTGACGTCAGGCTGAGTGTTTTGGAAAGTTGAAGTCCTGTTATGTAACATGTGAAGGTGTTTGTGCAGAAAGTTGGAGACGTGTTGCTGCAGACTCGTGCTGTGAACTCTGAGCGGGATGTTTCACAACCTGTCTGCTCACCTGACACCTCATTCCACTCACCTGCTGCGACCGTGAAGGAAAGCTCTCAAAAACACGACAGAGCAAAAGTAAAACTGATCTGAAACGTGTGTGTGTGTGTGTGTGTGTGTGTGTGAACCTCTACACACACACACACGTTTCAGATCATTTCATGTCAACTCTTAAAATGAATAAAATGCAACACTGTCAACATCTACAGGAGGAAACAGAACGAACAGGAACATGAATCCAGAAACACTGGACATCATCATCCGTGTGTGTGTGTGTGTGTGTGTGTGTGTGTGTGTGTGTGTGTGTACAGTGAAGCTTCATGTGGAGTTTAACGTGTGAAAGTGTGTGTGAGAACATGAGACGACTGAATAACAATGAGGTGAAATGAGCCGTTAAAATGATTTTCTTTTCTCGGAGCTGCTGAGAGGATCGACTCTGTCCAAACACACCGTATGTTCACCTCAACTTTCATTCACGTAAAGACAAAGACACCTGCAGAGAGCTCCACACACACACACACACACACACACACTCACACACTAACACACACACACACACACACACACACACATACTCACTCACACACACACACACACCTGCCGTGAGCATGAACCCATGAAGTTTAGATTTCTTGGAAAACTTTTCTTGGAAAACCTTTAGGAACAAAAACTGAAGCACATGAACATGTTCCTGTGATGTTCCTGTGATGCTCTTGTGTACCTTTATTCCACCATTAGTGGAGTGTAATTAAGTACATTTACTTAAATACTGCACTTGATACACTTAAAGGTACATTTTTGAGTATTTCCATTTAGGTTTCGGGGCAAATTTTGCAATTTTCACTAAATCTGTTTAAATCTCTGTGTCTCAAACTTCAGTCTATGAAGACATGAAAATGAGCCTCAGATGATGCAGCTGCAACAGGAAAGTGATGAACACATGAATGCATCAATAATTACAACCCATGAACATAACAGTAATTGTCCTTAAAAATTTATTCTACATAATGACATGACACCTTCAGCATATTTGATGTTTAAACTGTTAGTCCATAAGATTCAGTAAAATGTTTTACAGCAGAACTTTCAGAGTAACAGAGTATTTGTACTCTGCAGAAACAGAGTGTCAGGAGGTAAAAATGTAATAGAAGTAGATGAAAGTTGCTGTGGACTCTGACACGTTCAGTGTTTTCTTTCAGACCGTCTGGAATCTGTTTGTCAATCAGTGACAAGAAGCTGTGAACGCAACCTGCCGACTGTCCGAACGTGTGATAACCAGGTTAAAATGAAATGTAACTGAGTACATTTACTCAGGTACTGCAATATGGTTTTGAGACCCCTGTACTTCATTTGAGTGTTTCAATTTTCTGCTCCGTCTTTATTTTACTACATCCTCACAAAATATAACCAACCCACAACTGATGCTTTACTGTAGTAAAACTTAAACTACTCAGTTTACTGAGTAAAAAATGTACTTTTACCAAAAACTAGTTAATGTTGCATTAACTGGTCACTTAAACTAGTTAGTGCTCATACTGGTAACTTAAACTGGTCTGTGTTTGGTAAACTGATAACTAGTTGTTCAGTAAACAGGAGGTCAGGAAACAGGAGAGTTCAACTGGCAGCTTTAACTTGTTATTATTTAGTCAACTGGCCGTTTTAACCGTTCAGTGTTAAGTAAACTTGGACTGGTTAGCAGTCTGGGATAAATGGACAACATAAACAAGTAAACTGGTCAGTACAGTGTAAGTGTGACGTTGAACTGGTCAGAGATCATGAAGTTATAGTTTTCTATAACAAGGAATTTTAACTAGTTATTGTTCAACATTTAAACTAATTAAAAATCTTCATACTGGCAACTTTAACCAATAACCTTCATTTAACATGTCACTGTTCAGTCAACTGGTTAGTTCTTTTAACTAGCAACCTTAACTGGTTTAATTGGTAACTTCAACATGGTTAATCTAGTGTTAAGTGTTCAGTTAGCTGCTTATTTGTAATGGTTAGTATTCAGTAAACCAGTTTAACTGAGAGTCTAGTAATTGGTAAGCTGTATTGTAAATTCTCAGTAAACTGGTCAGTTAACTGGTCAATGAACTGGTCAGTGAACTGGTCAGTAAACTGGCCAGTAAACTGGTTAACAAACTGGTCAGTGAATTGGTCAGTGAACTGGTTAACAAACTGGTCAGTTAACTGGTTAACAAACTGGTCAGTGAATTGGTCAGTAAACTGGTTAATAAACTGGTCAGTGAACTGGTCAGTAAACTGGTTAATAAACTGGTCAGTGAACTGGTCAGTAAACTGGTTAATAAACTGGTCAGTTAACTGGTCAGTAAACTGGTCAGTAAACTGGTCAGTGATCTGGTGATCTGGTCTCACCGTGGTGCTGAAGGCCAGCGGCAGCAGGATAAACGGGCTGCAGACAAGGACGACGATGCCCTTCGACCTCCAGACCCTCCGCAACACTTTCACTCGCAGAGGAAGAACCGACATGAGGGATGTTGGTGATGAAGAAGATGAAGAAGATGAAGATGAAGAAGATGAAGATGAAGAGTCTAAATGAAGAACCGTCTCAATGAGCCTCTTCTCTGTCTTTGCTGCTCAAACTGTGTCTGCAGCTCTATTTCTCTCTCTCTCTCTCACACGTTTGTGATGCATTTCACAGTCGACAAGATAAATATTAACTTAATGTGAGTTACCCCACACACACACACACACACATGCACACCCACACACATTCACACACACACACACACACACACACACACACTGCCTGTGCATATCCTATCTGAAGTCTCAGCAGAGTAAACACAGAGAGGAAATCAGATCTCCTCTCTTCGTCAGTTCAAACTCACCTTTTACCTTCAGTTTGTTCTGACGTAGAAACGTCATGAATTTTTTTAAACTGCATCTTTACACCTGAAGCAGCAAATCACCTGCAGCTCCACACCTGCTCACATCAGATCCTCTGGTTTGATTTTTGAGCCTTTTCTGAATCAGAGGCAACACAATTCTTTAAACAACAGTCGATCATACATTAATAACTGCGAAACATCTGTATCAGTAACTGATTTACATGCACACAGTATCAGTAAGGCAGACCTGATCCATAAAGGATTCAGTATTGTTGCCTCT
Organism: Acanthurus leucopareius; assembly: GCA_029814765.1. Classification (NCBI taxonomy): domain Eukaryota; kingdom Metazoa; phylum Chordata; class Actinopteri; order Acanthuriformes; family Acanthuridae; genus Acanthurus; species Acanthurus leucopareius. Next base: position 126,369 of record JAQMCX010000013.1, read on the forward strand.
TTGTCGTCTTTCAGGTATCAATGATGCATCTTAGTCTGAGACAGGAAGTGTGTTCATCACAAAAAATAGAGTTTTTATAAATGACATTAAATGTTTTCACACTTTAAACTTTGGCTGCTTTGACTGAAACAGCTTGAAAGGCAAATTAAAGCTTCAGGAGCTAAAAGAAGCTTTAAAAAGCCTTTACAGAAAGTTTCAGCAGAGTCCAAAAAATGTAAGACAAATAAATAAGATTAAATATCAAAACATGCTTGAGTTCATGAGTGAAATTAATAGTTTATACAGATTATAAATATACTATATAAACATATACGGTTAAAAAAAAGTGCAGACACAACCAAAGGAAATTAAACAAAATCAATATTAAACAAAAAGACAACTGTTACAAGCTTTAAAAGCAAAGTAGGACTGTCAACACAAAATGAAAACATGAAAACACACTGAGTGTCAACAGGAAGTGACATCAGATAAAAACGTCCTGTTTATTTTTTGCAGTGTAAAGCAGCAGATTTTAATTTCAGCTGAACTTTTCTGACTCTGAAGTGAGTCAATGATTTCTTTTGTTCTCCTTTCAATGATCAGTGGAGTCTGAATGTTTAAACCTGATTTCATGTCACTTCAGCTGCTTCCTCACTTACAGGCGAAGAGGACTTCAGTTTATCTTCTGCTGCCACCTGGTGGACACATGAGAGAATAGATTTCATTTCACCTCTGCAGTTCACAGCTCAGTCGGCCTCCTGCTGCTGCAGCTGTTTGGTGTTTAAGAAGCACAAACATGAGACAGAACGACGCCAACACGACTCAAAATCCACAGTCAGGAGAGAACGTGAAAATTATAAATAACAACGCGACCATGTTAACGTTACAGGCGACCGTGTGATGCAAACTGCAAAAAGATCAGAGACATGAAGCCCTGCAGAGTCACATGTTCAAAACCAGCACAGTTCAAATGTTACTAACATTTTAATAAACCAAAAGAAAAGCTTGAAATGAATAATTCCAGATTTTGTTCGACCCTGTGAACGCATCATGTGATGTCACCACTGGAATTGAATGCAGTGAAATGTTGCAGTGTCAAACTGTCGGACTCTGTTTCAGTTTTCTCTGAGGTTAATTGCGACAAGAAACGTTAAACACAAGTTTGCATGGTCGTGTGTATGTACCTGGCAAATGTGTGTGTGTGTGTGTGTGTGCGTGTGCGTGTGTGCGTGTGTGTGTGTGTGGGGGGGTAGCTGGCAAATGTGTGTGTTGTTACTGGAAATCAGGCGGCAGAGTGTGTGGGTGGAGCTGGATGGTTTCCTTCTATTAACACACTCCAACGATCATGTTGTTTCAAACTGAAGTAAACAACCTTCCACCTGATGTTTGAACCTGAAGAAACGAGTCCTCACAAACTGAAACCTCTTCTCTAAAGTGTGTGTGTTTGTGAGTGTGTGTGTGTGTGAGTGTGTGTGTGCAGAGCTGTGTTTACTGCAGTTCAGCCCTCTGATGTGTCGCTGTGTTTAGCTCAGTTTGCTGTAACTTTTCTACATGTTTGCAGCACCATGAAAGCAGAATGTGTCATTATGTTCTGGTTTGCTCTCTTTAGCCATGGACATTACCCCCGTAAATAAACAGATTCTTCAATTACCGTGAGGGCGATATTTACCTCAAGTTACGGAGCGTGGCCTATTTTAAACAGACCTCTCTGCCAGGTTTCCACAGGGGGACCAGGGGGTGAACGGAGGTGAAGGAAGGACCCTGTTTGTTAGAGCTGCATTGTGGGGGCGTTCAGTTGAAACGGTCAGAACAGGACAAATACACGCCCACTCGCTGTGCTGGATGTATGCGTGGAGCGCCATGAAGGCCCGAAGCCGAGGCACGAATCTGTGACACTGACACCTTCAGTTATTCTGCTCTAACTTTGCTGTTTAACTGAGTTTTTTTCTGACTGAAGGTCAGTTGAGACATAAAACAACCAGACTTTACTAACGTGATCTCATTATTACAACATAAATGATGATTCTAACTGTAATCTCAATCGATGCGTCACTCGAGTTTAAAAAGTGTTCGTGTCAGGTGGTCACAGTCACAGTTTCAGCTCATGGAAGAGATGAACGATGATGTGGGATTTTGAGATAAAGGGTTTGACTTCAGAGGATTTTCAGAGTAACTGCAGAAATTCATCCATTCACTCTAAAAATGAAAATGAATAAATGATTGACAGTTAAACGCTCAGTGTGTCTCTGGGGTTTGAGTCTCTCTGGAGCCACAGATTCAGTCCGGCTGAGTTCGGGTTGATCATTAACGGGCCGTCGGGGGGGCAGCAGTTGTTGAGTCCAGCCACTCGGCTGCCAGCTGACAGAAGGTTGACCATTTCTGTCTTCACTCTGATTTTATACATCTCATCTTTTAACCCCTTTGCTTTCTCCTCCTCTGCCTCCACATCGAACACAGGCCAGGTGAGTTCGGACCCATTACTCTTTTTAACTTGTTCAGAGTCCAGACGGGGAACCGCTCCGAAAATAATCTGTAGTTACAAACACACACCGAGTCTTAAAGAGTGTGTGTGTGCTGAGACCCATTGGATCCACAGATACAGTGTGTGACAGGACCTCGCATGCAGTGTGTTTTCCCTGTAGATTCATATAGTTCATATAGTTGAGTGTATTGTGTGTTGTGTATTCAGTGAACTGCAGCTCAGCCAAAAAAAGCCTCTGAAACGGTAACCTTTACTCTGCTGGTAAACACAGCAGCAGATCTGAAACTCCAACCGACTCCAAACCTGCAAGACAGACACACGGACGCACTGATACAAACCATTACAACCAGGATCAATATCCATCATCAGCATTTCTGCTTGAGCTCAGCGGTGCAGACAACAGTGTTAGCATGTCGAGCAAACACTAAAACATCTCTGCAACATCTGGATGGAAGTTCTTGGTCCTCAGAAGTTGAATCATCCTCAAACATTCAAAGCTTAAAACATTAAAGAAGCAACTTCTATCAGCATGAGATTAATGCTAACACACCAAGCTAAGATACATGCTAATGTTAGCATGTTTGCACTCTGAGATTGATTCAACTTAGTGTGACTTCAGAACACAAATTAAACCTCTGTTAAAGTGAATTTAAGGGTCTTAACCGCTGAACGACTTCATCGAGTGTGTCAGATGATTTTAGTCTTTTAAAAAGAATCTTTCTGAAACATTTTGAACTGAGGACAAACGTCTGCGATGCTCCATCTCGTTTTCATTCAGACTCACCTGATGAAAAAGTCACTGCAGTTCGGAAACAAAAGCCCATAAAACTGCATCAGGAACTTTTTCCATCACATGAAGCTGCAGAGAAAAATTCCTGTCTGTTTCTGATTTACTGTTTGCTCTCTGGTTCCAAACAGATTTACATTTTTGGCAGCGAACAAAGGAGGTCAATCTTATTATCTCATGGTGGGACAAATGTAACAGTGGTGATTATCTGAAGGTTTGATGTTTCTGTGTTTCAGGCTGATCATCTGAAAATGAAGTTGAGTCTTCTTCTGTTCCTGCTTTGTCTCTGCTGTCTGGGACTGACCGTAAGACCAAAGCCTCACAAACTTTTTTATTGGCTCCTTGTTGGACTTTTTTAGAACTGAACCTGTCTGTCGTCTGCAGGAGGAGTTCGGTCCATCAGCAGCTCCGGACGTCTCCCCTCCTGCCGGTGAGGAGGAGACGGAGGAGGAGGAGGAGGAGGCTCACAGCTGTGGGGGCAGGCAGTTGTTCAGACCTGAGAAGCTCAGGTTGATAGGTGGCGCTGTAGAGCGGCTGGGTTTAAAGCTCCTGGAAAAGCTTCCTGTTGGTCCTCAGCAGCCGAACGTCATCCTATCACCTCTCAGCCTGGCCTTTGGCCTCGCTCACCTGACCTTAGGTGAGTCAGAGTTGAAATCTGTTTATTCACCTGAACAACAGGTCGATACTCAGCCAATCGGGTGAAACCAGAGGGAAGATTTTTATTGATTCACAAGCTGCTTCTCCATTTGTTGATGCAGCAGCTGCAGTTTCTACTTCCTAAATAAGCTGAGACACATTTTGTGAAATAAAGGAACAGTTCATCATTAAAGCCACAAGATCAAAACTTTTATTCATCCTCTTTGATTTAATTCAGGATTTAAAACCCCGTGAGCAGAAGACTTTTAGCCTAGTGTCTGCTTTCTGAAGCAGAAAATATCAGAGCAGCTCTTTCGCCTTGGAAGGGGCCGTTCATTTTGAACCGGTGGCTCCGTTAACACTTCCTGTCGAATTCTCGTTTGTTCAGCTTGAATTTTCTCTCTCAGGTGCTCGTAACGAGACAGAGGAGCTGCTGCTGAAGAGCCTCCACGCTCACGATCTGCCGTGTTACCATCACATCCTCGGAGGCCTGCTACCTCATTTCAGAAACACATCGCTGGAGCTGGCGACTCGCATGTACCTGAGACCAGGTGTGGTGACGACGGCTGAGCCCGTCAAGGTTTTTAAGCAGTTTGGAGTAAAACTCGTCTCATCCATCTTTTTTCTTCTCAGGGTTTGAAGTGAAGTTGTCTTTCATTCAGGACTCTCTGGCCAGGTATCGACTGCATGCAGCCATAAACACACGATCTGATTCAATGATCTTCATCCAAAGACTCATTTTAACATCCTACACACATCTGGGTTCAGACAGAACTGCTTTATTCATTAAGTGCAGTGACATGAACACCCATTTTCCACTACTATTCCAAATATGATGTTGTTCCTAACTGATACAGTTCATGTGAACAGCATTTTCCAAATACAGTGGAGATTCCAGATCTGGAATGTGTTATGTAAACAGTCAGCGAGAAGAAGAGTTTTCATGTTTCACTGAATTCAGAAAGAATTAACTTTGTCAACAACAAAAGAAGGCAGCAGGTTTAAGAAACAAACCGAGAGCAAAGCTGTCAAACAGGCGAGGAAGTCTGAAGGTACACAGGAGAGTCGACAGCTGAGGTCAGGTGATGGCTCTTTGGTGACAACTGCTGGCCATGTGGAGAATGACATGGTGGTTTTTTTTTTTTGGGGGGGTGGGGCATGTTTACTCTATAAATTAAAAAAACAGTGTTTTCAATTCCTCTCCAGGTACCAATCACAGCCTGTCCCTCTGGGCTCTGTGGAGCAGGTCAACCAATGGGTGGAGAACGCCACCAACGGTCACATCCCCAACTTCCTGGAAAGCATCCCACATGATGTGGTGCTGATGCTCATGAACGCTGTGTACTTCAAAGGTGAACCATCCCACCAAAGACCACTTAGTGTAATGAAGACAGGCATATGTGTATATATCAGATGTGTGGGCAGTCATGTGAGCGCCCGGATCAGCTGATTTTGATTGGAAACTCAACTGTCTACCTGTTCAGTTTCAACCTCTGTGGTTTTCAGGTGAATGGCGGACGCGGTTTGACCCTCAGGCGACCTCCAAGGGAATGTTTTACCTGGACAACCAGAATTCTGTGTCGGTGGACATGATGAAGTCTGCACAGTACCCTCTCCGCCTGCTGGATGATGCAGAACTGCAGGCGCAGGTAAACTGATGGAGGGATGAGCACATCAGTGATGGTGCTCGTGCTGTCCGTTGTAACGAGGAGCCGTCAGGGCCTTTACACTCCAGTGCATGACACTATTTCAGTTTCAGTAGTTTAACTGCATTAAAAAAAACCATGTGGGCGTCCCGCACCTCTTTGTTTCTCTTTGTGAGGGGACAAAATGTCCCAGTGAAATCTGGATGAGGCTCGTTTTCAGTCGTTCTGTCCGAACAGGATGCTCTTTGCAGGGTCTGCTGCAGTAACTGTTCCATTATTCCAACACTCAGCCGGTTTATGAGCTTTGGATAATGATGGTGACTAACTTAAACCTATTTTTGTCATTTTCTTCCTTTTCACCTTTTAACCACCTTGTGTTCCTCTGGTCTGGTTTTTGAGAGCAAGTCCATATGAAATAAAGCTCTTTTTCTCATCTAGGTGGCCAGTTTTCCATTCAAGGGAAACACAAGCTTCTTAATTGTCATGCCATTGCCGGGCAGTGGAAACGTGTCATCCGTGGTTCCCAAACTGAACATCTCCGACCTTTACAGACGTCTTTCTCCGGAGAAAACAATGCAGGTCAACTTACCCAAGGTGAAGCTCCAGTACCGCCAGGAGCTCCAGGGGGCGCTGAGCAGCATGGGTAAGAGTATTAACTTCACTGAGAGAGAAGAGATGTCTTACAGGAACAACAGAGATGTTGTGGCAACGGAAATAATGTTACTTCCAAACAGCTAAAGGAGAACGCCGGTCCTGTTTCACTTCAGTTTTCACAAGCTCCGTAATAACATTTTCTGTTTCATAAACACGTGATTTTCATGACAGTCAGTCTGACAATCTTCCCTCATCCCAACCAGAAGGCTTTAGCTGCAGAAACACAAACACAGACAGAACTCACACCTTGTTCCCACGTACGTATGTTTACGGAGACGAGTCAACCGGAAGTCCGTTCATTCCTGCGGGAATCTCCATGATATCTGGCGTTCCTGTGAAATTCCTCCCCTCCGTAATATTTCTGTCAGGAATTTCCCTCGAGCACAAACAAAAAATCTAACTTTTGCTGTAGATTTCAGAGAGAACGCATGACACTACACTAGCTAAGCTAACAGGCTGCTCACTAGCTAACAGGCTATTTTCAGCAACTCAGTTACCTTGTTGATTGTCAAGTGAGTTTGTGTGATTAAAAAAGGAACTTGTTTGACTAGTTTTAACACACTGTGAATCTGATTATTGTTATTCTGCTAAAATATAGTTAAATATTATATTCAGTCAGATTGTCACGTACAGTTTGATATGAAACAAACTGCAGCAGATTTATCAGCGTAATACAAAACAACTTGATCGTTACAATCTCATTTAAATACTGTCGTCCTCTTTATCATTTTGATATACAGTGAGATTGACAGGCTGAAAAAATCAGCGTCTCCTTTATCGCTAAAGGTAGTTTCTTTAAGGTTTCCATCTCTCTGTAACGGAGTGCATGTCCCTGCGTTGGACGTTGGGAACATCATCTGTATATTTATGGAATTTTGGACAGCAGTCACAAACGTACGTGGAAACGAGGCGTCACACCCTTTGTCTTCATGCTTACGAACTTTGTAGATTAAATTTCATCAGTAATTCATGAAATGCTGTGTTGGACAGAGTTGTATCCGGATACATGTCAACAAATGATGATGTGTTTTTTTTAAAAATCAGTGGACGATTCAACAAGCATCCGTACTTCGTTGGTCTGCAGCAGCACCAACATGTCCGTCTGTGCAGAGTTTATCTGGCCCTTCAGTCGGTGACTCTCTCATTGTTCTCTCTCGTTCAGGCCTCAGCTCTCTGTTTTCGGGTCCTAACCTCTCTGGGATTTCAGACCAGCCTCTGAAGGTGACCGGTGTCCGCCACGCCAGCACCGTAGAGCTCAGCGAAGAAGGCGTGGAGGCGTCTGCCACCACTGCCGTAACCTCCATGCGCTCCGTCTCACTCTTCGCTGTCAACTCTCCGTTCCTCTTTGCTCTTGTCGATGACGCCTCTCTGGTCCCCCTCTTCATGGGCATCGTCACAAACCCCGCCCCCGACAACGACTCCATGCTCAACGACGAACCCCACAGCAACATTACCATGAGCGACCAACCTGTAACTAAGACTAACGAACACAGCACACAGTTTTGCAGTGAGACAGAGCCAGCAGAGGGCAGCAGTGTGCAGCCCTGTAGCGCCCCCGCTGGTGAGAGGGAGCAGCATGTAAATAGACTCAAGGGAAAAGTAACAGAGAGCTGAAACCAGACAACTGTGTACCTGCTCCAGATCTTATGTCAAAGGAAGAGTTGAACACGTTTAAAGATGAGTTTGTTTGCTTTGTTGTCACATGAGAATGTTGATGCCACCGTCACGTCTGTCAGGACGATACGAACTACAGCCGACAACCAGCTAGCTTAGCATAAAGAGAGTAAACAGAGGAAGGCAAAGAGCCTGGATCTCCAGTTTCTCTAAAGCTTCTAATTAACGTTTGCTATATTTCTAGAAAATCCAAAGTGTGTGTGTGTGTGTGTTTGTGTGTGTGTGTATGTGGGGGGATAATTATTGTAGTATTTTTCGGTTGGAGGTTCGAGGAGTCTGGTTTTCATTGTTTGATCACATAAACCGAAGCAGACAGACGTGAAAGTGGTATCGATCCTTTAAAGCAGCAAAAATCAAACGCACTGCGATTCCAGTGATCAGTGTTGAGTTTTTTATGACAGAGTTTTTATTTGTGAACAATAATTTTGCCTCAGATTTAACAGATTGATTCAGTTTCAGTAAACTTATCAGGTTTCTAATGTGATGAACATGTCAAAATGCAGAGTTTATTGACTTTATGCAACATTTTTTTTGAAAAACTTTTTTAGAGAAGCAAAACACACACAGATTGGAAATTCCCTGACAGGAAAAACGTGTTTTTTCCGACATGATGTTAAAAGTCTTTCTTTTCTTTGCAGATGTTTTATCTACAATGTTATGATTATAATTTGGTATTCAGGAACAGAAATAAAATGTTGACACAAAATTTTATTTGAGTTGTAGCAGAGTTTTTTTTGTTTAGAAAAGTTTGAAGTTTTAATGAAGAAAGACTGTTGATGTTTCCACAAAAGCTGCTCAGAAACCAGTGAAACGACTCAGTGGTTCCAGTCTTCATGGTTTTGGTCTGGATGGCTGATTGTTAAATATTACTGTAAGTTTAGGAAAAACACACATTAAATCCGTTAAAAACAAACAAAAAAAGGTTTGTAATCGACGAAATGCATGAAGAGCAAAAAAGAGGAGTTCTGCGCGTCCCCGGCGCTCTGTGCGCAGCAGCGGGGACGCGCGCCGCGGTGCGGGGCCAGGAGGCGTCAGCGGGGCGAAGACTCGTCTCATCTGCAGACGGAGAGAGTCTGAGCGACGTGGACCGTCCGGGAACACGGGAGAGGTGAGTGCGCTCTTCTGCGCTTTGTTGACCATTTTGCGCTTTCACGCACAACTTTTGCCTTCTGCTGTCTGACGTCACCGCTGCGGTTTGCCGCCTTAGACACAAATTAATTAATATTAAGTCATATATGAAGTAGTTGTGCGTGATGTCGGAGCGGCGCAGCTGCTCTGAAGCGAAGCCAGAAGAAACGTCTGATGAACCTGCAGAGTTCAGGGATCTTCTCCGATTCAGACTTTTGGCTCTAAGAAGACAAAAACCCTCAGAGCTGCTTCACTTTGAAATGTGAACTTTGTTGTCATATTAAGCGTCAGAAACATGCAGAGAAGCAAACGTACATGAACATGATGTACATGAACTCTCTCCGGGTGAACTCATGTCGTCGCTGTGCCAAAAAACCACAGCTGAGGGTTTTTTCACCCGACAGTTTATATAAGAGTCCTGGTTCGAGCGCAGAGGCAGTGGAACAGAGGCGGCCAGCGCTGCGTGCCAACGCGGATCTACTCTGATTACTTTGATCAGAACACTCTCTTATTTATCAGGAAATGTAAATACATTACCGTTACATTAATGAACACATTAATCTTTGAATATTTTGTGTTTTAGGTGATAAAATGCAGAACTTCAGAACCTCTGAGAGACTTTCCACAGAGGTTGTTTCAGGCTCTGAAGCTTTCAGTGCCAAGAACATTTCAGAGTCCGAACTTTCAAATTTAACTTTAAAAAAAAATCCCAGATGTGATTTGAGAAAGTTGACCAGCAGCCAATCAGAGAAGAGAGCTGGTGCAGGACACGTGTGTCTGCGATGCTGCAACCAGCTTTTGTTTGCTGTTTTCTGCCTCAATGTTAAAAAATCTCACCTCAAGTTAATGATTCACATGATTTACTGAAAAAGACACATTTCTGTCCAGTTTTTTAGTTTCAGTTTCTCAACATCGTTTAGAGATGAACATCATCTTTACACAGAATGAAACTAAAACGGAGGATTTTATTTCAATTTGTTCTTCAGTCAAACTCGTTTTCAAAAAGTCTTTTTGAAAACACTGAAGAAACGCTGTGACATCAGGAAAACTGCAGCGTTTGGACGAGAGTCTGGATTTCCCATCAAGCTGTGTGTGTGTGTGTGTGTGTGTGTGTGTTTGTGTGTGTGTGTTTGTGTGTGTTAGACTGTGTGTGTGTGTGTGTGTGTGTGTGTGTGTGTGTGTGGTTTGAGGCTCAGATGACAGACTTTAGTTTTTGTAAATCCATGACAACCAGGTCCAGATGTTTGCAGAAGAACAAAGGAGACAGTGTGTGTGTGTGTGTGTGTCTGTGTGTCTGTGTGTGTGTGTTACCTTGTTTTGGTTTGTGTTTTAAACAGAGTGTGTGTTTAAACTGATCTCAGCTCAGCCGTGTGCAGCTCAAAGTGTGAAATCATCACTTTCTCGTCTGACGTCTGCAGAAACAGTTTTTAAGGAAACGATTGTTTTGGAGATGCTCCTCACCAAGCTGAGAACGTCCGTCTGCTCGTCTTTCTCCTCACATCTTTTAATTGCTCGGTGAAGTTTAGACTTGTGGTGTAATTTTGTGGCGTTTCCCTGAAATTAAACCAAACTTTGCTTTGAAACGATGCGGCTCTGAACGTCGTTACTGTCTCTGCAATTTAAAAAAGCAAACAGAGGATGAAGATCTGTGGTGCTGGAGGTGCTGATCCTCGTGTCTCCTCTCTGTTGTTGTGTTTGTGCTCCAGGATGAAGCGATCGACCTTCCTGCTGGTGTTTGGAGTCGTTCTGAGCTGCTGTCAGGCTCAGGTATCGTCAGCATGCAGTGGTTTCTGATAGACGAGCTTTTAACGTGGAATAAGTCAGACAGTCTCATGTGCAGCTGCTGACCAAACACACACACAGTATGTTTAAACCCATAAATCCATCGGACATGATGTTGTTGCCAGCAGAGCTTCTGACTGTCGACTCCACTGATCTGTTCCAGGAGACGGGAGGCGAGGAGGCGGCTGGGGAGGAGGAACATGTGGAGCTCTTCACCACACCTCGGACCAAGATGGCCGCCGCCACCTCAGACTTCGGCTACAACCTGTTTCGCGCTCTGGCGAGTCGTGAAACCGCGACCAACATCTTCCTGTCGCCCATCAGCGTGTCTGCGGTGCTGACGCAGCTCTCCATGGGTGACGACACAAACACACCTCACACATCCTGCTTTTTTAATCTGTTCAGCTTCACTGTGACTCAGAAACACACTCAGACATCTACTGCAACAACACGGAGCACGTAGCTTCAGTTTGAGCTCCACCTGAAGGTGAAACTACATCTTCTTCTGTAGATCAGATAAGAACCTGCAGACTGAAAAAAAATCTTTGTCAGGAAGTAGAAAATAACCATCATGTCTCACCTCAGTTGACTGATCGTGTGTGTGTTCAGGAGGGTCGGAGCAGGCGGAGAGGCAGCTGTTCAGGGCTCTGAGGTACCACACGCTGCAGGACCCTCAGCTCCACAACACCCTGAAGGACCTGCTCACCTCCGTCAGGGCGCCCGGCAAAGGCCTGAGCATGGCGGCTCGCATCTACCTGGCACGACGTGAGTCCACGAGGCCGTTTGACTGGATCAGAGATCAGTCTTCATACCTGCATGAACACACGTAAAGCAGCTGTCAGAGGTCCTCAGACTGCAGCCAGAACATCTGGTGTGTCAGGTTATCAGGATGCTGGTTGGTAACAGAGAGATTGTTGAAGCTGAATCCTCTCAGTCTGATGTTTCTCAGTTTCCTTAAAGGAACATCAGACACATTCCCGCCTTTGTTTCCATGGTTTTAAGATGGACTCTGTTCCTGCGTTCCTTCATTGGTTTTGGTCTCTGTTCCTGAGATCCACAAAAAAACATGAAAAGTGAAAAATATCTTTGGCTTTTTTAACTCGCTGCTTTTGTTTTACTGTTTTTGACAGTAAAGTCTTGCATCACCGTGTCTGATTGAAACGAAAGAATCTTCATTGACTCCCGTGTCTGTTCATGAAGGTCACAGCTTCAGACTGATTTAACCATCTGTTCCCAGGACTCCGTCTGAAGCAGGACTTCCTCACGCTGGTGGAGCAGCAGTATGGAGTTCGTCCAAAAGCTCTGCAGGGAGGAACCAGAGACACGAAGGACGTCAACGACTGGGTGTCTCAGGAGACCGGCGGGAAGGTTCAGCGCCTGCTGTCCTCGTCCTTCCCCCGAAGCCCCGGAGTGAACGCCGTCAGCGCCGCCTACTTTAAAGGTACAACCAAACCCCAACTTCCCCCGACACTCACACGGGTTTGAAGGGAGAACAGGCGAGCTGGTGTGCAAGTCAGAGTGTTCCAGTATCCGAGTATCCGAGTATCCGAGTATCTGAGTGATCAAGTGTCCGAGTGTTTGAGTGTTTGAGTGTCCGAGTATCCGAGTATCCGAGTGATCAAGTGTCCGAGTATCCGAGTGATCAAGTGTCCGAGTATCCGAGTGTTTGAGTGTTAGACAGCCTGATGCTTTTTTGATTCATTTTCACCACGTTGAGGCTGCACATGCACGAACATCATGAGTGACACGGTTTTCTGTCTGTAAACAGGGAAGTGGGTGACTCGGTTCGGTCGCAGTGGAGTGATGGAGAACTTCCAAGTGGAAGGCGGGGCAAATGTCCGCATTCCCATGATGCAGCAGGATAACTACCCTGTGAAGATGGGTGCTGACTCAGATTTGAGCTGTGTGGTGAGTTTAATCAGCGTGTCGTCAGTCTTCAGATCACAAATCAGAAACTCGATCATTCTCTTGAAGCCCAGGAACAAAGGAAGGAACAGGGAGGTTTTCTGGATTCTGATTCTTAGAGTTTTACATCAACGTCAGAAGCTTTGATCTCATGTGTTTTTACTGACGACACGTTGAATCCTACCTGGTGTGAATTCATCAGCTCAGGTTCTTTGAACAGTCAAACTCGAGTTTGAACGTCGGTTTGCTGTCGTTCGTGACTGTTTTCCGTTCTCCTCCTCCAGATCGCTCAGATCCAGATGCAGGACGACGTCAGCATGTTCGTCTTCCTGCCCGACACCGTGACCACCAACATGACGCTGCTGGAGGAGAGTCTGACGGCCGAGTTCGTGCAGGACCTGTCCATGACGCTCCTGCCCGCCCAGGTGTCGCTCGCTCTGCCCACCCTGAGGCTCAGCTACTCCACAAACCTGCTGCCGCTGCTCGGCGACATCGGTGAGTTTGACAAACGCCGTCAGCTTCTTATGTCCGTTTTCAACGAAAGAACTGATGCTGAAAATCTTTTCTTCATTCCCTCTCTTCCTCCTTTTCTTCCTCTTTAAATGTCTTTTTAAATCCTCCGCTCTGTCCTCCTCGTTCTCCTCTTCTTCTGTCTCAGGTCTCTCTGAGTGGCTGGCAGACACGGGCCTGGAGAAGATCTCAGCTCAGCCCGCCAAGCTCAACGTGGTCAATCACAAGGTCGTCATGGAGACGGCGCCCGAGGGCAACCAGTACCCGAGCGACACGTCAACGGCGAGCCACCTGACCTACAGAGTGGACCGCCCCTTCATCTACCTGATCCGGGACGAAGCGTCAGGGGCGCTGCTCTTCATCGGCAGGGTGGTCAACCCCAAGAGCCTGACAATATAACACACACACACACACACACACACTCACACACACACACACACACACACACACACACACACACACACACACACACACA
>JAQMCX010000013.1:165371-167871 GCA_029814765.1 Acanthurus leucopareius
CCAATCACAGCTGGCGCTCCCTGCTAGAGCTGAGGTCAAAAACACTACCTGTCATGGTGCAGCAGGGGTGTGTGTGTGTGTGTGTGTGTGTGTGTGTGTGCTGCAGGTGAATTAGAGACTGTGAGTCATAAACTGAGGATAATATCTGTCAGATAGAACAAAGGAATCTTTAAAAGCCAACATGAGGCCGTGTTCACCTAAAACCGACTGTAACTAAGTACATTTACTCAAGTACTGTACTTGAGTTGAGGAGAGAGTCGAGTTTTCTGCCTGAAACTCTGTCACAGCAGGTGAAGACAGAGCTGCACTTCATGTCCATGACCGTCATGTTTTCACAGTCTGCCCCAAGTGGTCGTTTGAGGAACTGCAGTTTTTGGAGCTTCTGTGTCATTTTTGCAAGGTTGGACTCGCCCTTTCATGGTTTTCTGTTGGTTAAAGTTGTAGATAAAACCTGTACCTGGTGGGTGTTTTGTTCCACTGAGTTTGTACTGAAAGCCACTGATTGGTCGGATGAGCTGTCACTCAGGTCAGCTGCCGCAGTTTGCTGCAGTTCGTTCAGGGCTGAACTGTGGAAAGTGTTTCTGCTGCCGTGCTTCCTTCAGCCTCACGCGTCCGCAGCAGTTTGTGTTTGTTGGCTGTAAACGTGTTTGTGTTGAAGGAGACGAGCCGTCGGAGCAGATCTGTTCCTGCTGAGCCTCGTTTCACTCTGCTGGACGTCAAAAGCTCATCAGAACTGATGATAAACTCCTCAAACTGCAGCAGCACAACCAGGACACGAACTCAAAGCTGCGATGAGCTCAGACGATGCAAATTAAAGACTGAAGGGACGTTACAGCGCAGGACTTTTACCTGTAACAGATTACTTTATCTCTGTGTTACTTTTGCTGCGGTAAAGATTTGAACACTCACACACTGACATCAACCCACTGATGAATACGCTGAACTCCTGCATGTTAGGATGAAAAGCACTCGTGTTTCTCTATTAAAACCCTTGAAAACATTCTGGATTTTAAAACAGAAAACAGCAGACGGTGAAATTACTAATAAATGCTCGACTCGCTTCCTCCTTAGAACGACACTCACAAAGAAAAGCAGAGAAACATGAACACAAACACTCGTTATGTTTGAAAAGACGCAGAAAAACAGTAAAACCCCCCGATTATTCATGAAAACACAAAACATGTTTACAGGCAGAAAACAGACAATGACAGACGGAGAGACGCGTCTGTTGGCGTCGGCGACAGCAGCTCTGATTGTTGGATTCAGGTGGAAAACAGGAAAGAAAAGCAGCAGAAACAGAAGAGTCTGATGTGTTCAGGGTCTTTTCATCAACAAACAGCAACAAAGAAAATTACATTTTCATCATCAGCTGCAGCTCAGACAAAAGACACGACGCACAAAGAGTGTGTGTGTGTGAGTGTGTGTGTGTCTGTGTGTGTGTGTGTGTGTGTGTGTGTGAAATAAACACAGACGCTGAAAGAAACAGAAAAGGAGAAACCAATGAAACTTCAGTCTTCAGATGAACTTCCTCCACAGCTGACGAGTGTTAATCATCTTCATTCTTCAGTGATTCAACTGTGAAAAAGTTGGTTTGTATTCTGTCAGTTTAAGTCAGTTTACACACACCACACACACACACACACACACACACACACACACACACACACACACACACTCTGCTGCTCGTCCCTTGTTTTCCTTCACACAGATTTGGTTTTATTTGGATTCACCTTGGAAACGCCGGCACAAAGACTCGGCGTGTCGTCCGTCTGCGCTGAAACAAACATGGACTTTGTGTCTGAAAACAAAGTTTGAAGTTTTGTTTGTTGAAAGTTTGACAGTGAAAAAGTTGTCAGCTCGGTTTGATTGACAGCACAAACTTCAGTAAACAAGCGAGTCCACAGTTTAATTTAAGCTCTGATTAGAGCATAGAGACATGTGACATCACCTTCTGTAAGGTAAGCCCCGCCCACGGCGCAGTGCATCACGTCATGAGAAACAGCCAGAGTTTAAACGGAGCTCATGAGGAAGATGACAGAGGACAAGACTCTCAGGGCCTGAAGGTGTAATTCACCTTCTCTTACAGCCTGAAGTGACCATATTTGGAAAAGTGGGTGGAGCTAGAGAGGACGCCGCCCATGACTGTGTAACATTAAGCAAACAGTTGTCAGTCACGGAGAACAAAACGAAAAATTTTGCAAAACTTTAGGCCTTAAAATAGTTTAAACAAGCGAATAACCTGATGTTTCGTCAGGAGCAAAAACTTAGTGACTGTTACGTGTTTATTTCTGCTGAGGAGTTTCACATGTTAACAGGAGGCTCGTAGGAGACCTCAAGAGGCCATTTGAGGAACTGCAGCTTTTGGCACTTTGACCTTGGCATCATGACCCCTGAGTTTGCTAAATGGTGGGAATAAAGTGCTCATTTTGATTGACATTAAGTAGCTAACTGAATGCTAGGTCAACACGCTAACGACAAGCTAATGACAAGCTAACGACAA
>JAQMCX010000013.1:170371-177235 GCA_029814765.1 Acanthurus leucopareius
ACTTGTGCAAAGCCTCTTTTTAAATTAAATTAAATTCAGCTAATCAACAAAACTAACATTAATTCTTTGAGTTCTAGAATCAAGAGTTGTTTCTGTTTAATGAGCAAAGAGAGTCAAAGTTATTTGTGTCACAAACTGAAAAAAGTCTCCAAACTTCTGTGTTTCTGTTTCAGTAAGAAAACTTTAATGTGTTTCATGTGTAAATCTGTTTCACAGCACAAACAGGTTACATGACAAGTTACAGTGATGAATTTGGCATTTTAATACATTCTAACTGCAAACACTGCAAACGAGGAGGAAATGTTTTTATCAGTGAGTGTCTAAGTGTGATTACTGAATACTTGTGACCAGCAAATGTTTTTACTGCAAAAATAAATACTGTGTTAAAGATTTGTTGTTTCTTCTATCTACATGTGACTTGCAGCAGTTTGAGCTGAAGTTCAGATCATTTCTGCAGTGAATCATCTGAAACAACGTTCAGCTCAGTTTCTTCAGCATTAATACAGAAACTTTCAAAAGCTGAACATGAACGGAGGCGTCGCATCGATCCTGAGCGTCTGTGGATGAAGAACAGTGAGAGTGTGATGAGGGAAACCTGCTCATGTTTGACACCTGACCAGGTGTTTCTGTCACCTGAACTTCCCTGCAGCTGTGTTTGTCTGTTACCAAGACAACGAAGGTCACCTGACCCTGGACGTGTTGATCAGGAGGATCGATGAATCACCTGCACTGGAAGTTAGACGCTGAACACAGAGTGATTTGTGTGAGCTGTAAGCAGAAGGAAGTGATGGTTGGTTCTGAGCTCATCAGCTGCTCGGATCAAATAAACTCATCTGTGGCTGAAGATGTGAACCATCATGAAACTGTGACAACATCCTCAGACAGACGACAAACTCTGCTGCTCCCTCACTGTCTCTGATTTGGCAACTTTATTTAAGCGTGTCAGGCAGTCGGAGGCCTCGGCTGTGACATGCCGACCAATCAGGCTGTTTGAATCCCACCGTCATCAACTGATCAGAGGGTTTGAGTTCATGCAACGATCTCAAGGCGTCCTGATGAATCAGGCGACACACTCGGACAAACTGTCTGCTGGCTGTGAGCTGTGGAGGTTCGATGTTTGAATTTGAGCCCAAAAATCATCTTCATCGTCTTCATCCCCAGTTTCTGGAAGTCTAACTCTGTTCTTTGTTCTCTTTCTTCATCGTCTCTCCTCCTCTTTCCCTGTGTGACTGAATCTTCTGTTCAAACTCTGAATAAAAGATTTCAGTCACAGGAAACAGTCAACACGAGTCAGAAGACTTGAGATGTGAATCTGGAAGTATTTTATCTTTTACATACTTTTACTAAAAGATAATCAGATGAATGTAAAAAAAAGAAAACAGTTCTGAGTTGAAGTCAGATGTTGGAAAAATAATCTGCATGCATTTTTAAGTTGAAGTAAAAAAAATGGCCACAGTTCGTATTAAAAAGTGACAAACATGACTTTTTCAAACTGAGTGAGTTTCATGTGAACAAACTTTTTAAAAACTTTTGATCGTCACAAACAGAAGGAAGCTACAACTCATTTCACACTGTTTTCATCTCAAACACATTTATGATGATATTTATCTTTAAAATCAGGTTTTTATTGATGAGCGTCAGTCTGATGTTCAGTCATTTCAATCTGAGTTTATCTTTAAACAAACAGGATTTAACGTCCAGCTGCACAAAACGCCTCTGATCTCTTCATTTGAGATTCTTTCTTCAGAAAAACATTCAAGTGGAGCTTTTTGAAGAGTTTCTCCAGTGAAAGTCGATGAGCTTGGATGAGAAATTTTATGCAGCTGAATGAAAAATGATCAAACGCAGCACAGGATGTTACTCTAAGTGATATGATGCTTTCAAAGCCTCTAAAATCATAAACTTTAAATTTTTTGCCCTCACAGATTCTGATGATCTGCAGCTCCGTCTGTGAAAACAAACATGCAACAGAGCATTTTATGCTCCACACAAACAAGGTGAATTGATCCTTTAAACACAAATAAAATTCATTTAGTGATCAAACAAAAACCGTCTTTGTTCACTCGTTTCTGCAAAATGAAAACTGATTTTTTTACTTTATGCTTGAACAAATTCTTTCATCAGGAGACCAAATCTCCTCCGTCTCCTTCTCCTGTGAGTCGTCCAGGTCGGATCTCCATCAGATGGCTTTTCCCAGGATGAGGATGCTCATGAAGAAGACCATGATGAAGAAGAGCCACATGAAGAAGCGATCCATGACCTTGGCAACCTTCCTCCACTCGCCGACACGCAGCTGAGCGGCTCGCTGATCCTGGTACGAGCCGGCGATGAACTCAATGTTCCTGCGCAGTCCCTGATGCTGACACACACACACCGTTTTCACCAAGATCTCCTTCCTGTTGCCCTCAGCTCTGCCTCCACCTTCACCACCGACACCTTTCTTCTCCTCCACATGCTCGTCTCCTCCACCACAGGTGCTGTTTGACTCCTCCTGCTCCACCTCATGACCTCCAGCAGCTCCCTTCTCCTCTGCATGGTCGATGGTCACAAACAGATCCTCCTTCCAGCCCGACTGGACGCTCAGATCCTGGTCCAGCTTCAGAGACTCTCCAGCTCCATCCTCCTCCCCCCTTCCTCCCCACGCCTGCCCGTTCACGTCCCAGTTTGTCCCTTTGCTGCCGGTGGCTGACGGGGCTTCGGACTCCTCCTGTGACAGAGGTTGTTTTCCTGCCGAGCTCCCACTGAGGCAGTTCTCCCCGACCTCGCTCACGAAACAGATGCGAGCGAGGTAGTTCAAGATGAAGCGCTCGGCCCAGTGAGGGACGGGCCGAGCTTCAGGGCCACAGTGGTGGATGTTCATGATGAAGATGGTGAGTGCGGTTGATGCTGTGACCATCGTCATGGTGGCGATGTAGTACTTTCCTGTGGAAAAAAGGACACTGAGTATCAGATCTGTGTACAGTTTAAAAATCTAAACAGGTGTTTTTGGATCCACAACTTTCCCCGTCTGCGGTCGCTTTTGTCCCAACTTGTTTAAAACTAATCACACAGTTACAGAACTTAATGAAGCTGATAAAGTCAAACATTTATTTTATCTCAAATACACCATCAGGGTATCATTAAGTGACCCTCCACATCCTGCAGATCGATGGATACGTCTTCCTGCTCCGGTAACAGCTTTTCTGAAGGTGTTTAAGGAAGCAACAGCTTCATAAATGATGAATGAAGGATATTGTATAAATCTGAATCTCATGCTAATTCCCAAACCTGCTTACAACCACCATGACTAAGATCTACCTGACTGAGAAACCAGAGAATTATTTTTTTCTGAAGAGCTCCTCAGTGTTCTCACCAATCAGTGGGACGCTCTCGGAGGGCGGCATGCTCTCCGCCACCAGCAGCTGGAACACGGTGAGCGCCAGCAGCACCGTCACACCCAAAGACACTTTTTCACCCGAGTCAGCAGGCAGATAGAAGCCCAGAGGAGCCAGAAAGGAGATCATCATGCAGGGGATGAGGAGGTTGAAGATGTAGAAGGAGGATCGTCTCTTCAGGTTGAGCGTGAACGTGATGTCCGGGTACGGATCCGAGCAGCACCCATACAAGATGACGTTCTTCTTGGCCGGCATGCCCAGAACCTGGTTAGAACAAGGATTTTACTGTGTCAACGACTCAGATTCAGGTCTTTTCTGGTCACATGACGAGATACCAGCTCACCTCCCACTCCACGTTGGGGACAAAGTCAGCCAGGTCAGCGCTGTCCAAGGCGTTGAACAAGTCCATCTGGTTGCCGTTGTGAGTCCAGGAGCCAAAGGTTAGATGACACTCCTGCACGTCAAAGGGGAAGAAAGCCACGTCCACAGAGCAGGAGCTTTTGGTGATGGCCGGCTGGTCCCACATGACCTGACCATCATTGCGAAGAACCACGTTGGTCTCCATTGAGCTGGAGAACTCATCGTCTGCACTGTGGGGAAGAGAACAGAGGATGTTTTGTGAAGGCAGGAGGTTTCCTGATATCTGCATCTGTGCAGATCAGCCACTAGGTGGCAGCACGTACCTGTTGTACAAGACGATATCAGGTCTCCAAACATAGCTGCTGGGTATGCGGATGGTGTCGAGGCCGTCATAGTCCTCCTTCTTCCAGACGAGGAAGGCGTCCAGCCATACCTGCCGGACCCACAGGTAGGTGGTCAGGATCTGGTTCCGCTCATCCTGGTGAGAACAAACACGCACATAAGCACCGACATGAAGACACACAACCTGAACATCTGGATGTGCATGTGGATGTGATCACCATGTCGATGATCTGGGAGAGGGTGATCTGCAGCGTGACGTTGATGATGTGGTCCGTGTCCTCGACGGGCCGCAGAGCGTTCGTGTAGTTTGAGAACAAGTCGCTCATCAGTTTCTGAGCAAAGCGTCCGTGAGCGGCCAAGCAAACTGAGGAGGAGAGAGAGAGGCCACATTATCCTTCTGAAGCACCAGCTGGCTTAAATTCCTCTATGGTGTGTGTTTAACATCTATGATGATGTGAGGACACTGTAAAGACTTTGGATATGCAACAGTTTCTCTGTCAGTAATTTAAATAACAATCCTTCCAGTTTATCCATCAACTGAACATTAATTTTCAATATTCAAAGTGTTCTGAAAACAATTATTTTTGTATGTTTTTATGTAACATTTATGCAGCTGCAGAGCTAAAATGAATGACAAAAGTGGAAGATGATGTTAGTCTTTTGCATCAATAAAAAGTTTGCATTGAGACAAACCCGTACAGACTTCCTCAGGTCAGGAAGGGAGATGCTGAGAAGATTTACAAGACTTTAACTCTGCTATGATTTATAAATGTGTTCACTTAAACTTACATCTTCTGTACTTTATGACATCCAAATTATAAATATGCTTTGACCGAACAAAAACGTCGTTCTGAAGGTTCTCTGCTCTGAAAAGGCTGGAAACATGTTTGAAGTCCTTTTCTTAACGTTTACATCTCTGCAGAGATGAGTTTCTTAATCCTGAAACATCTTATGGTTCCAACTGTACATCCCACAGAAACACACACACACACACACACACACACACACACACACACACACACACACACACACAAACACGCACATACACACACTGTTACACTGTTATCCAGCAGTGTCTGCTTTCGTCTTTCCCCTCATGTTTCCTGAGTCTTTCCAGTATGAGATGAGCTACTGCCCACCATTGTCTCTGTCACTACTGGAGGTCAGAACAGGAACAAAACCTGCACAGGAACATTGGCAGATAACACAAGAGCTGTAAATACATGGGACAGTGTAGGGATTATTTTAATGTCATTTTTTTCCATTCCAAGCTTTTATTTAGGCTTTTGAATAAGACTTTGAATGTTTGTCGTCATATTTCATTACCTTAAATAAAGGAAATACTCACCTTTAATTACCCGCATGACTTTGACAGTGGATTAATTTGGGATTATTTACGTTACTCAGGCAAGTTTGATGGTGAGATTGTTTTGTGTGTTTTTGCCTCAAGCAGCCAGAGTACTGTACACTGGCTTTTAGCTAGTGGGAAACAGCACTGAGGGTGTGTTCATGTCTGTTTGTTTTCAGCTGAACCTCTCATGAACTCACCAGACTCTAGTCTGTTCAGTCATTTTCTTCCAGTCTCTTTTATTTTCCCGTCTCTGTACGCTTATGAAGTAAATACATTTCCCCTCCAGTAACTGGAGACTAATTACAGTCCAGCAGCAATCTGTGGCTCACTGCTGCAGGTTGAAGTGAACATAAACCTACTTTTTTTCCCCCAAAAGCTAAAAAAAAAAACCCTTCACAGCTGGTAAATGGCTTCAGATCAGTGTTTAAACACAGACACAGGACATTCAGGCTGCTGAGCAACATCACTGCTCCTGTCACATTTGGTCACCTAATGGCGAGCTTTCCTCACGCCTGCTGAAACTCTTTTGTTTTCGATAGATTTTGCTCACTTCTTTAGAGGGATCTGAATGCTGAGAGGCTGGATTAGCCCCCCGAATCTTTCCCTGAAATGCTTTCAAAGCTTTCATTAATCATTGTCTGCTGCCACGTCTGTAATTCTCCTCCAAAAAGGAAAAGAGAAACAGATGAGTTTCCGAGTCACAAAGATACTGAGTGACTTGCTGTATGTAAAGCTTTAATTGTCCCTCAGGGAAAATGTCTCAGGGTTTAAGTTTTAAGGACGAGGTTGGATTTGTCTTGGGTTTGAAAACAGTAATCAACTCTGAAAAAGTCCCAGGTAGTACGAGTTCTTTGTCTTAAACTAGTTCTGGGTCACAGTATTAGTTTATATATCATACAGGCAAACATATAGGTTTAAAGATGTTGCCTCAGTTCATTTGTCACACTAATGGTCACAGTAGAATAGGATGGGACAGATGGATGCCAACTGCTGTGGTGACAGACTTTCCAAAGAAGTGAAAGGACAACATAGAGAAGTCATCTGTCTCCGCGCTGTGTGTGGCTGCTCGTCTTTGTTCTCCATGTGTGTGTAATCATGCATGTCTGCATACGCTGATGCGTTCGTTTCAAAGGTACATGCAGCATCCGTCTCCCTCATCTTTTTTCTCCTCCACAGGAGTATATTTAGGTTTTGGTAAAGAGAGTTCTTGTGTTTATACAGGTGGTCCTAACTCCTGACCTTTGACCTCAGCTTAGACCAGCCATAAGCCCCCTGGAGACAGACTGGTATCATGCCTAACCGCTAATGTCAGTCTGACCGAGGTTAAACTCGACCGTAGGCCCCGTGGATGCAGAAGAAACTGTAGGAATTCAAAAGGCTCATTCTCGGTCTTGAAATTGAAACTATGTCAATATGTTTGAATCTAAATTTAACAAG
>JAQMCX010000013.1:192329-206323 GCA_029814765.1 Acanthurus leucopareius
GGACGGTCTGTGCTGTGATTGGACGGTCTGTGCTGTGATTGGACGGTCTGTGCTGTGATTGGACGGTCTGTGCTGTGATTGGACGGTCTGTGCTGTGTTGCTGTTTCCTGTTGACTGATTCTTGTTCGGCGTCTCTGCTGTAAATAAGAAACGTGTCAGCAGGTCAGAGTGAAGGAAACCAGAGAAAGAGGTCAGAATTATAAATTCATGAAGAGGCGGAGGCGTCAGTCATCCGTCAGCCTGCCTGTGCTGGTTCCTCCCACAGTTGGAGGTGTTTTATGAAAACTCTTCACCTCTTGAAGTTGATCCCTTCGCCTCGTGTGTGAGACGGCGTTGGAAACCGTCTGTGTGTCGCCGAGCGAGTTCACATTCAGTTTGTCAGCCGAGTTCAGACGACTCACAGCTGAAATGATTCGTGTGTTCGTTCGTTTGTTCGACAGTCGGAAAAATGAGTCTTGATCCTTTGTCATAATTCATTGTTCGTTTTTTGGTCACGACTCAGAGCAGCTGCGACAGGATTTTTTGTCTGTATTTTTATGATTTTTTCAGTTTTGAAGTTTATTCTCGTCACATCAGAGAAAATTTTAATGTCATCTGAATTTACAGTCAATCAGCCACCAAAGAGACGCTGCCTGAACATCCGTCTGCCTGTCTGTCTCTCTCTCTCTCTGTCTCTCTCTCTCTGTCTGTCTCTCTCTGTCTGTCTCTCTCTCTCTCTCTCTGTCTCTCTCTCTCTCTGTCTCTCTGTCTCTCTCTGTCTCCCTCTCTCTCTCTGTCTCTCTCTCTCTCTCTCCTGTCTCCCCTCGGTCTCTCCATCTTCTCGAAGCAACTCGTCGCCTCGCTGGTTTCATACCTCGTTTGCGTCCTCATCAGTGCAGCTTCAGGCTCCGCCTCCGCCTCCGCCTGTAGGTGCTGTGTTGTTGGAGATAAAAGGATGGAGACTGAATCTCATTACTGTGACCTTGAGCATCACAGTCAGAAGATGTGAGGAGCGAACTGCAGCCGTCAGAGTCTCAGTGACCAGAATAGAAACGCTGAGGCTTTTTTGTTCCTCAGCTTCATCTGGATGTTTGAAATCAGGAATTAACACACAGCAGCCTGAATGTGTCCGTTTGTACAGATATAAAGGGTTTTATTCTGAAAATATAAAACTCATTTTTCAGCTGTTAAACAAACGAGGTAAATATTCATGTTTTTACAAAAGTGGAGCCTGACAAAAAAACCCATCTCTTTCTCTTTGTCTCCCAGATGGTCTGAAACAGGAGTTTCCAAGATGGAGGCAGGACCATTTTGCTGCCAAAAACATGATTTCTTGCTGCATTTGAATTGAAATAAATGCTGGAACAGAAACATCTGTGTTCCTCTGCTTTTCCTGCAGAATTTATTCAGACAGAAAACGGTGGTGTTGAGATGGACGGAGTTTAAACAGAGAAGAAAATCCTCCAGCGAACGTGTTCAGCTCTCTTTCTCTGCAGTCTGTTTTTTTGTGTCCAAAACATCTGGTTCAGGAAACATCTGTGTTAGATTCAAATCCACGTTGCCTTCCCGTCCTCACACCTCCGTCGCCTCCACACACACTCAGCGGATTCTCTCCTTTCTGTTCCTGTTTCTCTGTTTCTCACTGATTCAGATCGAAAGCATCAGTGAACGATCACTGCACAGACCAGATGTGCAGATGCATCGTCTCTCATGGCTGATTCCTCCACACAGAAGCTTTTAATCAGTTATTGAGCTGTTAAATGAGTTTATTGTTCATTGTTATCAGCTTCTTGTCTCTTTCTTTGCACTCACGCTGACATTTAATGTTCTAAGATGCAAATTTATGGATCTTTCTTGTCTTAAAACACTTTTTCCTTTGCAACCACAAAGAATAAATGACTGTTTGGTTCATTAAAGTGACGGTCAGCTCGTTGGACTCGTGTCCACACAGTGAAGACTGACGCTCTGTCCTCCCTGCAGTTCTCGTCGGCCGGGTGCCTGCTGACGCTTCACCACAGCGAGAAGCCCGATCACGAGGAGGTGTGTGAGTTCAGGCCGTACACCTGTCCGTGTCCCGGAGCGACCTGCAAGTGGCACGGCTCGCTGGAGGCCGTCATGCCTCACCTGATGCACGCGCACAAGTCCATCACCACGCTGCAGGTCAGCACAAAACATCGATTAATGTCTTGGTTGGTTGATCTTGGTTCTGAGCATGTGGGTGGTTGAAGCTGTTGCTCAGAAGAAGTTGTAGAAGCTGAAGGTCTGTTCTGTCTGTGCTGTAATGTCTCTGTCTCCCTGCAGGGGGAGGACATCGTCTTCCTGGCGACGGACATCAACCTGCCGGGCGCTGTGGACTGGGTGATGATGCAGTCGTGTTTCAGCCACCATTTCATGCTGGTCCTGGAGAAGCAGGAGAAGTATGAAGGCCACCAGCAGTTCTTCGCCGTCGTGCTGCTCATCGGCACCCGCAAACAGGCCGAGAACTTCGCATATCGGTTGGAGCTCAATGGCAACCGGCGGCGGCTCACCTGGGAGGCCACGCCGCGCTCCATCCATGACGGGGTGGCGGCCGCCATCATGAACAGCGACTGTCTGGTGTTCGACACCTCCATCGCCCATCTGTTTGCAGACAACGGCAACCTGGGGATCAACGTCACCATCTCCATGTGCTGAGCGAGCAGAGCGGCGCTAACGGCAGCCAGAACAACACGAACATCACGAACAGAGACTCAGGATCAGTTCACCTTCAGCTGCTGAGTTCTCCTTCAGTGGTCGTCCTGTGCTGTCGGAGGTGCAGAAACAAAAACAGAACATTTGAGAGAAAACTCGACTCCAAAGAACTGAACAGCAGTGAGAAAAGGCCGGCAGCATCCTGTGATGTCTGTGTTTGGTCTCAATGAATTATGGGACGGAGCAGGTTGTTCCTCTGTCCCTTCATTGGACACTGAAGGAAAAGTGGAGGAAACCTCCACCAGAGCCTCAGTCCTCATTGACTCGATGGAAAAAGGTTGGACCTTCTGCCTGATGTGGGCTGAACAGACCGAACTGTCCTGCGTTTGTTCTCCTGAGCAGAACTGATTCTGTCTCATTGGAGGAAACAAACAGCAGCTTCATCAGACTTCCTGTCAGCTTCATCAGACTTCCTGTCGACGTGTTCACACGGTTCTGATCTTTGCCGGCAGCACCGGTGCTTTCAGGCAGGGTCGGCGTTTCAGCACGCAGACGGTCGAGGTTTTCATCAGAGCTGCAGCGGCGTGGTGGAAATCTCTCATTAGCTTTTATATCATCAGTGTGTTTGTGTGTATGTGAGCAGAAACTGTGTAACAGCGTCTCTGTGACATCGTTTGTCCACGTCAGAGCTCGAACAGGCGTCTTTTCTCTGTGAAACGTCTCGCTCAGTCAAGATCTCCTGCTCTGTTTCCCAACAGGAAACAATGAACCAATGAAAACTTGACAGGAAATAAAATAAGCAAAGTAAAGCTGTGATGCAGCTCTTCGGCTCTGAACGATGTGAACACGCCTGCTCATGAGCAGGGCAGTGCGCTGA
Organism: Acanthurus leucopareius; assembly: GCA_029814765.1. Classification (NCBI taxonomy): domain Eukaryota; kingdom Metazoa; phylum Chordata; class Actinopteri; order Acanthuriformes; family Acanthuridae; genus Acanthurus; species Acanthurus leucopareius. The sequence continues at coordinate 195,856 of JAQMCX010000013.1, forward strand.
GTGGAGGGTTGCTGGTTCGAATCCCTGCAGCAGTCTGTAAGACTCCGACTGACTGACCGACTGTTCACTTTCTCTCACATTTCGAAGGCCGGCTCTCGACCTCTGAGGGAACTGGCTGAGCGTTGGAATCCAGTTAATCCGCAGAACTTCTTTAATCTCTGGTAAAAGCAGTGAAATGGAGGAATAATCCTCCGATCCCTCTTCCTGCAGTCTGTTTAGCCGCCAGCGCCTTACTTTTCTACCGCCAACCTCCTCTTCTCTCTTCTCAAGCTCTTTCTGAGGGAGTCGTGGTGCTGATGTTCTTCTCCTGACATGAACTTATTTCAGGTCTTTTTGCAGTAAAAAACCTGCCCAGGGAAACACAACTGACACTGTTTTTCAGAGCTAACAAAGTTATTTTAAAGACTGTTTGCTTGTTCAAAGCCGCAGCGACGGACGAACGTTATTATCTTCAAACCTCATGTGACATTGTGAGTAAAAACAACAACATTCCTTTCCTCGAACCCTTTGTAGCAACTGACCGGTAAGAAACCACCTTCAGCAGATACCTCTGACCACAGACACACCTGAACCGTGAACCCTCAGACCTCGGCTGCGTTTCCTCTGTGTTTATTCAACAAGAACAAAAAATAACAGACTTCATCCACCTCTGATGGAGACGACATGAAGTTAAATGAATTTGATCCATTTAAAAAGAGCGTTTACCTTCCAGAGATTACAGATACAAAGCTGATAACTGCTCCGCTTAAAGTCCAATGAATTGATGTAAAAAGCAAACGTCGTTATTATGTGTTAGCTTATTTACACAGCAAGCTAACGCTAACAATCACACTGCTTTCTCGCTCGTTTGTTGACAAAGTGTCCGAGTCTGTTTCCTCCATCAGAGACGAACGACTGAACGAGAAGAAATAAACTGTAAGAAATGTGGCCGTCAGGTTTCATTGTTCTGAGGATTTTTTCATATTTGATGGTAAAAAAACAAATTTTCTTTTGCTTTCCTTTGAACTTTATAACATTTGAGTGGAAACAAAATGATTTTAATCTGAAGAAAGTAGTCAGGCTAATGTAAGTTAGTGAGAGATTTACTTTTAAAAGTTAAGCTAACATTAAAAACCAAGCTAATGAACTTTCTAAGACATGTGCAGATTGTGTTAACAGTGTGAATCTCTTATCTGGTGTCTGTTAGCTAGCCGGATAAGCGATTTATGTCTTGGCTGAGTGAAACTGACTTGCTAGCTAACGTTCATTTTCTAGCTAACTAACTAATGTTGTAGCTGAGATTCATTAACTTACCAGGTGATGTTTGTTGTGTAGCTATTTAGCATATTAATCTAAATATATTGGCTTTCTTGCTAACATTGTTTTCTAGCTAACTAATTAGCATCTTGGCTGAGATTCATTCGCTTGCTCACAAACATTTTCTCTCATGCTAATTTATTTTAGCGAAGACATTAATTAGTTAGCTAGCTAGTTTAAAAGCAACAATCAACTTCCATGTCGGATTAAAACTTCCCAAGTGACAAAATTTAAATATGATTTATGTCTTTGCTCATAATTTTACTGTGAATTGACGCGTCTGTTTATTCTAAAGGAGGAATGACTGGTTAGCGATCAGCTAATCAATATTTGTGTCCCATCATAAAGCTGCATTTAGTAAACATTCGTTATTTTCTTCATTTTCAGGATGTGTGGTTCATTTCTTTTTCTGTGTGAAAGTGTCTTGTTGAAAAAAACACAAACTCAAATGTGATTCGTTGAGTTTCTTGCAAAGTTTCATGATGTTTCATGACGTGAACTCACTTTGTTGTTTTAACGGCTGATTAATAAACGCAGAGGAAACGCTGATATTCACTTCCACTTCACAACCCGCCGACTTCCTGCGAAATGTTTCAGCATATTGTAAATGGAGTTATAATGACAGTATATTTTCTGAAAACAAAGGACTGCTGCATTCATTCCTTGTGCTAATTTTAACATGTATTTGTGTTTAACGTCTGTTCAGCTGCAAAGAGATTTGAAGGTAATTTTCTAAACTGTTTCTGACTTTTGTTGTTAATTCACTTGTTCTGCTGCTGTAGTTTGCTGAACTGTCACCTCAACATCTAATTCAGACAAAAACCAAATGAGAAAAGAAAAGCAGGGACTGGCATCACAAACTACTGTTGACTTTTTCCAAAACGCAGAATCGTTTTATTCACAGAGAGGTGAAGTCTTGGATTGAACTTGAACTGCCTTTATAGACTAATCAGTAAAAATGTTCTCTGATTAAAAACTCAGAGGGCAAAAAAACTTAGAGAGAACTTAACTACAATTCCCAGGATGCATTTCAAAACAAAAATATGAACACATAAGTTCACATTCTGTCACCTTTCACCCCTAAGCTAATGCTAAAAATTACTCTGGGATCAGTTTATATCTTCACAGCGAGAGCAGCTGAGGCTCATGGGAGTTGCAGTATTTAGAGCCTTCTACCAAATAAAAAGGAAAAATATAACATGTAATATCCAAACTTGAGTTTGAAGGCTTTTAGGCTTTTTTTCCTCATTAATGTGGGCAGTTTATCAGCTCTGAAACTCACACAAACAGTGACTGATCTCTCTGTGAAATGAGGTTTTAAAATCAAGATTTGTTTGCTCTCAGTGTTTTGCTCAGTTCTGTGATGTTTCTGTAATAAATGAGTGCAGTTTGTTTCTCTGCGTGATTCTGATTTTTACTTCTCGGCACATTTAAAAGGTCAAGTGATGTTTCAGGATGTTTAAAAATGATTCCATTCCCTTTGATCAGAAACACTAACGTGACACAGGTAAAGACATTTCTTTGTTTTATTACAAAACTCATTCAAACAATACAAACATTTCAGTTTTCTAGATTGAAGGCTGAAAAAGGGAAACTGCCACCTTCACATGTTTTACACTGGCAGCCATCTTTCACAGGGGCATCATGGGAAATATTAAACCGTGATGAAACATAAAAGCATCAGATCGTACACATGTTGAGCTCGACTCTGCTCCTGAAACTCTGCTGAATCTGCTCATTCTGTAATAAACATCGAAGCCTCTAGAGGGCGCAAGCAGGACTGTGGCCTTCCATTGTTTCCTTGTTGACAGACACATTCTGAAAAATAACTGATGACATTTTATGTTTCACATTATCAGACAACGTGGGGTCTACCTGTCTCTCTTCCTCTATCGTTTTCTGTCTGCCTCTCTCCTTCTATCATCATATCTGTCTGTCTCTCTTCTTCTGTCATTTTCTTGGTCTGTCTCTCTTCTTCTCTCGCTGTCTCTCTGCCTGTCTGTCTCTCTCTTTCTCTCATAGTCTCTGTCTGTCTCTCTCCTCCTGTCGTCCCCTCTGTCTCTGTCTGTCTCTCTCCTCCTGTCTTCCTCTCTCTCCCTGTCTGTCTCTCTCTTTCTCTCGTAGTCTCTGTCTGTCTCTCTCCGCCTGTCTTCCTCTCTCTCCCTGTCTGTCTCTCTCTTTCTCTCATAGTCTCTGTCTGTCTCTCTCCTCCTGTCGTCCACTCTGTCTCTGTTTCTGTCGCTCTCCCTCACAAAGTTCCTCCTCCTGTCTTCCTCTCTCTCCCTGTCTGTGTCTCTCCTCCTCTCCTCCTCCCCCCTGAGATGCTCACTCTCCCTGACTCTCTGTCCGTTCTGTTGTCCTCCTGGTGGCGCCCCCCTCTGGTTGTATTTGTCGTAGGCAGCGTCCACCTTCTCCTCTTTGACTCTGACGGATGGAGGAGGAGATGAAGAGGAGGAGGAATGCAGCACCTGGCTTCTCCTCTCTTTCTCTGCCTTCTTCTTCTCCTTCTTCTCTTTCTTCTTTTTCTTCTTCTCTTTCTTGTCTGAAGCAGAGAGGCGGAGAGGAGACTTTAAAATCTTTCTCACACAGATTTTTTCGTATATAAATCCCTGAAAAACAGAATTATTCTGCCCACTGAGACAAAAGGCAGCAAAAACATATTTGGTCAAAACTGTATCTGACTGAACTTTAGTGCGTCTGTAGTGACTGAAGTCGTCCTGCAGAGGGCAGAACAGAGGCAACAGGAAGTGACCTCACCTTTTTTGGGTTTCTTCACTGGGATGGTGTACTGCTCGTCTTCCTCTGAGGAGGAGGAGGAGGACTCGTGGGCTTTGGGAGCGCAGCCCTCCTCCCTCAGCTGTTTGGTCACATCGTCGATGTCCTCCGTGTCTTTGGGAGGTCGGTAATCTTTCACATGATCGACGCGAAGAGTCCGACCTTTGATCTGACAGCGAACACAACACAGACTCACTGAGAGGAACGACGCAGACAGACGTCCTGTCTGACCCCCCAACGTTCACTGAGCTGCCCCCCCCCCCTTCTGTTTGTTTACAAGTTAAACCGATGAACTTTGTCTAACAGCTGCGTCACCTTGATGCCGTTGAAGTTGTCCACAGCCAGGATGGTGCTCCTCTGGTCCTCGTAGCAGATGAAGCAGAAACCTTTGGACTTCCCCGTCTTCTTGTCACGCACCAGGTTGATGTTAACGATCTCTCCGTACCTGATGAGGTTTTGGGACAAAAAGAAAGTGAACTCTCATGTTTTCTCACTGTGGCTGTTTAAAGACTAAAGATGACGAGGTAGCAACATCACAGCAGCGTGTCAGCTGATTTAAACGGAGGCGGCAGGAAACGTACTGAGAGAAGACGCAGATGATGTCGCCTTCAGTCAGCTCGTACGGAAATCCTCCTGCAGGAGACAAAACACCAGCTGATCAGGCAGAAGCACAACAGTGTTCATTCACTCTTTAATAAGCTTCCTTCCTGATCTTAGAAATGGAGAATATTAAGTTCTATTTTGATCGTCTGTGTCTCTCATTAAACCTTTGAGACGTTTAATTCAAACTGTGACAAAACTTAGAAGAAATGCAGCCAGTCGTTTTATTCAAGATCAAGGTGAGACATGAGAGGCCATCTTACCTACGAATATCCAGGCGCTGTCTTTGTACTCGCTGTGCCAGGACACAGTCTCTTTGACCCCGAGGTCGGCCTCGCGCTCATTCAGTTCATTGATCAACTTCACCTTCGTTAGTGGACTGAAATCAGAGAAAATGTCATTTGTAAACACGACTGTTGTGTCTTACAGCTGATTGATATTTATCAGCTGTTTCTCAAGTCCAGACATGTTTATTCCTGACAGAAGCTCAGTAACAACACAGTAACGACAGAGCTGTGTGATGTGAGGGCAGTAAACTGACTCTGAGTCATTAAAAATAAACTCTTAGCACACAACAAGTTACAGGAAACTTCCAAGAACTCTGCATGGAGCAACCAGACTCCATCACAACTACCAAGTTCAGAGTCTCCACTTAGCAGGACATGCACAGGTGAGAGACCAGTTAACAGGTAATGTTGGGATTCACTCTGTAACTCTGCGAATCGACTGAAGTAAGTTTACAAAACAGACCGCACAGCTGAGAAAGGAGCCGCAAACTGCACCGAAAAACTTCCCTTTTATTGAGTAATGTGCCCCGTTTGCGCAAAAACAAACAACAAAAAACGGCTTTAAAATGATTTGTTATATTACATGTTGTTAGTTTTGGCTGAAAATATGCTACGATGAATGTTCTTTTCATGTTTGATCGTTTAATTTTTAGATTTTAACAGGGTTCAGAGTGAATGAAGAGAGGAGGCTAAAGTTAGCTACCAACAGTGTTAGCTAGCCGTTCGCGCTTGCTAGCTAACACAGAACAACAGATGCCACAGTACGAATTAATACTGAAAATGAGGGAGGAACACAAATAATCACTTCAATGTGAAAATGTTTACTTACTTCATGTTGCCCTACATAAACCAGAAACTAACGCTTTGCCGGAAACCGTGTGCCTTGCTGTTATTATGGACTTCCGGTTGAGTTCCGGCCTCTGCTGCCGCCTGCGGTCTGGATGACCTGATGCAGAAACTACATTTATGCGACCATATAATTAAACCATCAGTGTTCAGGGTGTAGAGAAACTGTTTGTTATCAGATTTTGGGCTGCTTATTTTAACCGCTAGTTATCTTCCACCTGATTCATATTATTCGATCCAATAATGTAAAAACGTTGACCTTCTCCGCCCGAACAGCAGGCGGCGCTGTGAATGTATCAACCGATCTGTTCACCCGGTTTGTAAACAACACTGTTGGTCGAGAAACTGAGACGTTTTCACTTTTAGTGGATTTTTTTATGCTTCATGTGTTTGTTTATCTGCAGAAATGAATTATGAAATGAAGTGAATCATCAGATGTTTAATTATGTCGCGATAACGTTAGTTTATGTTTCGCAGCAGGCGGGTAAAATGCTCATTGACAGTCAGTCTGTGTCATTGAGGTTCACAAACTGGTATCTTTAAAGTTACCTGCCCTTTTCACTCCTTCACTGAGCTGTTTTACTACAAACCCACTGCAGGTACGTGAAGCTGTAACTGAAGTTACTCAGTTACTTTAAGGAATGTAAAGGCTCGATGTCGCGTGCTCATAGTTGTATGAAGTTACTTGTACTCGTAATCGAACTACACGTGCAAATTAAAGTATGCTTATTAATTTCTCTTTTTTATCTGCTTTTTAAAAACAGTGTAGACATGAAATAAATCAGTCTTTAACTAGAACTAATACGTGTAAATGTTATGACGGGACAAAGTATTTAGAATAGGGAATACTTGAGTATGCGTTACCGGTCAACAATGTAACGGATTACTTAGATACATGGTAACGATGTCTGACATAAGGATGCTGAAAAAGTAATCGTTATACATTTTAATTTGCCGAACGTACATACTCTAAATTGGTAAAAAATTAAATGGAGTTTGGTGGAAGCTGCACCGGAACACGTCGGTGTGACTGACTGGTTTTGGTCTCTTTCCAGGGACAAATTACAAACATTAAATCTGCCAATTAGAGACATTTAAAGGTGAATTCAAAAAGAAGGGTCAAATTTACATTTTGTAAACAGAAACTAAACAGACTATCAAACAACACCGGCAGGGGGAGCTACTCTGCTTAAGTTATCTGACAGTATTTTGGGGCAAAACCTCTGCTGTAAAGAAAATTTAGCCTGCTGATAAATTGAGTAGTTTAATCATTTCTGCCCGTCTGTCTGTCTGTCTGTCTGTCTGTCTGCCTGTCTGTCTGTCTGCCTGTCTGTCTGCCTGTCTGTCTGTCTGCCTGTCTGTCTGTCTGCCTGTCTGCCAGCAGGATGATCTCTCAGGTCTTCATCTTGTCTTCAAAGGGCGACCACCTCATCTACAAAGACTGTATCCTCACCTTCAAATAAAAACAAACTTGGGCTTAATGAAGATGATGTTAGTTTTTGCAGTTTTGATGTTAAAATCATCGTCTGCGTTTCTTCTGTTTTTATTTGTTTTCTCTAAAATTGAGGCTGAGCGACAATCAGGAATCAATAAGGAAGCTTCTGGTTTTGTTTTGTTTGTCCGGTTTTGTTCTTAACCTCGTCATCAGTCCGTGGAGAAGCAGGAAGTGATGTCGTCAGTATTTTCTATGAGAAGGTCACAGCGCTGACCGGAGACCAGCCTCCAGTCGTCATGGTAACAAGCTGCCTGTCTGTGTGTTCAAACCCTCACAAACATGTTTCCTGCCATTTGTTAGTGAAGACGAACCGTCCGTGAGAAATGAAAACAGTATCAGCTGGTTTCCTGTGTTTTCTTTCTCTGCAGAGTCATAAAGATCTTCACTTCGTCCACGTCAGACAGGGAGGCCTGTACTGGGTTGCCACGACTACAGCTGATTCCTCCCCCTTCACCATCATTGAGTTCCTCAACAGGTGTGTGTTTCAGTTTTTCAACAGTTCGAATTAAAAAAGAGACGACACATTTTTTAAGGAGCAGTTTCACATCCTGAACGATGCGTCTGTGACGGCTCAGTGTTGGATCTTTATCATGACCCCTTTAACACAAGTAGTGTGTGTGTGTGTGTGTGTGTGTGTGTCTGTGTGTCTGTGTGTCTGTGTCTGTGTCTGTGCGTGCGTGTGTGTGTGTGTTTCCATCCATGAAGCGTTCAGGAACAGATCAGAAACGACCTGCAGGAGGTCGTGTGAGGCTCAGAGAATCGATCCGTTATGGATGAAAACTGTCACACTGTAGGAAAGAAAACAAAGTGAAGTTGAATGACTGAACACATTAAAAGACTCTGCTGATGATAAACGTGAATCCCAGAGTTTTTTTTGTTGTTGATTAGAAAAGAAACACAAGTTATTTGTTTGCAGAGCAGATTCTTGTTTCAGGAGTCACAAACTTACAGGTTTTCCACAGTTTCTGCTGGTTCTGCTGAGTTGAAGGGTGGCTGGCATTCAGAAGTGTTGCATCACTGCCACCTGCTGGTTGGATTATCTCTAGCATTGCCGGTGGTGTGCAGCTGCATGTGGGAACAGTGAAACATTCACCTTGCCAAGAAAGTTTAGTTTAGTTAGTTTCTGATAAATATGTGTGAAGAGGTTTTAGTTCACATTCTAACTGATGTTTGGATGAACATTAGTTAGTTTATCTGTTTATCTGAACAAGATTACAGTCGCTATCAGAAAGATGACACAAGATCATTGTCTTTACTTTTAAATATTTTCCAAAAGGACCTGACAAGTCTATCTGTCCGTCTGTCTGTCTGTCTGTCTGTCTGTCTGTCTGTCTGTCTGTCTGTCTGCCTGCATGTCTGTCTGCCTGTCTGCCTGTATCTCAGGTTAACTGCTCTGGTTAAAGATTACTGTGGCAGCCTGTCAGAGAAGTCGGTGCAGATGAACTTCGCCCTCATCTACGAGCTGCTGGATGAAGTCGTGGTGAGTCTCCGTCCGTCCAACGTGAGGCCTCCAAACACGTGGCCTGTTACTTATCAAACAACACTGGGTGGTATTAATGAAGCCTGTCTGTCTGCCTGTCTGTCTGTCTGCCTGTCTGTCTGCCTGCGTGTCAGGACTATGGTTACATCCAGACGACGTCCTCTGACGTCCTGAAGAACTTCATCCAGACTGAAGCTGTCTCCTCCAGACCGTTCAGCCTGTTTGACCTCAGTAACGTCGGTTTGGTAAGTGAACGCCTCTGTGTGACGTCACGCTGTTATAAACCAATAAATGTTCAATAACGTCTTTATAAAGGTCTGAGAGAGGGACTTTAAGTGCTGCTGAATGTTGTTTAGATGTGCAAGATGATGCAGGATAAAAATGAACTGAATGTGTTTTATTTAAACATTTATCTTTGTTGTCGCTGATGTTGTTGTTGTTGTTGTTGTTGTCGCTGATGTTGTTGTTGTTGTTGTTGTGCTGCAGTTTGGGGCAGAGACGCAGCAGAGTAAAGTGGCTCCGAGCTCTGCAGCCACGCGACCCATCCAGTCCAGCAGAGAGCAGGTACCCTGAAGACGGAGCAGAGAAACTCAGCCGTCAGTCACTTCGTGTCTCTGGTTTCCAGTTCAGTTCAGATTTAAAATAACAGAACAGGAGTTCCCGGCTCTCAGGAAAGTCCCAGAACGTTTCCAGACAGGGAAGTCCACCAGGTCTGTGAGGAAGTCTGGGAATTTCAGGGACTCTGTCATTTTCCAGGAGAATAAATTTGTCTTGTAGAAACACAAACACGAACAAACCGAAGACAGAAACAGTTTATATTAATGTAGATGATGGAGATGTTCTAGAACTTTAGGTTTGAGCATTTTGATCATATTTGACCTGCAGCTCATCTGAATCATCATGATATTTCTGACATTAGTCGCATGAAGAACAGAGACTCAACATTTCTGCATCGAAGTGTTTGAACCATTTAATGATCCAACTTTTGATTCTGACAAAGTTTTAATGAATCAAAATCACATTTAAATGTTTATTTATGTTCAGATGAACCTCCATCAGGGTTTTCCAGGTTTTTCTTCGGGTTTGTCAGAAGCAAACAAATAAGCGATGAGGAGTTTGAGTTTTTTTTTTAAGTTCCAGTAAATAGTCAGATCCCAGCTCGACTTTGACTGAACAAACATCACAGTTTCATTCGTGTGTGTTTGTTTTTCAGGGAGGGAAGAGTGAGATATTTGTGGATGTGATCGAGAGGATGACGGTCATCATCGGCTCCAACGTGAGTAACATGATGAAGATGATGAAGATGATGATGATGCTGATGATGATGATGATGATGATGATGATGATGATGATGATTTGTGCTGCAGGGAGTTCTGTTGAAGGCAGACATTGAGGGAGAGATCAGAGTCAAGTGCTACATGCCGAGCTGCTCAGGTGAGTCTGACCATGAAAGCCCCGCCCCCTCAGTGACGTCATTAAGGACGACGGGCAGGTCGTGATGTTTCGTGAAAATGACTGAATGTGACTGAAACCAAACATGTTGTTCTGATTCAACAGAGATGAGGATCGGTCTCAACGAAGAGTTCAGCATCGGCAAGTCGCAGCTCAGAGGTAACACACACACACACACACACACACACACACACACACACACACACACACACACACACACACACACACACAAACACA
>JAQMCX010000013.1:223132-245205 GCA_029814765.1 Acanthurus leucopareius
CCGATCTCAGTTTCTGTGTTTCATTTTCTGTTTTGATAAAATATCATTTTGTAATCTGTTTTAAAATAACCAGCGGCTCACTAACCACGACCCCCCCCCCCCCCCTCCCCTCCCCCCTCCCCCCTCCCCCGCAGTCTTCGTCACGCTGACCTGTGCGTTCCGTTACGGCCGTGAGGACCTGGACGTGCTCGGTCTGTCTTTCCGGAAGGATCTCTACATCTCCACCTTCCAGGTGAGCTGAGCTCCAAACACACCTGAGCACACCGGTGGAAAGTAACTAAGTACATTTACTCCAGTACAGCACGTACATACACACTGAAGCAGTTGGACCTGATCATCATGAAGTCACTACATTTACCTGATCGTCTGTCTGCTTCCTGTTTTACTGCCTGAAACTGATAAAGTTAGTTTCGAGTCGTCTGAAGCTGCAGATCAGCATCTTCTCTCGGCGTCACAGTTTGTGCTCCTGTGATGGTTTGATGAACAGAGCTGAGTGATGCTGCATCTGAGGAGGCTTCAGTTCTCTGCTTCAGTGTCTGAAACGTCTCGAGGGCTCAAATCACCACGAGACTAAACTCTCATATTGAGTCGGTGTGTTTCAGCTGGATTCTGCTGGATGTTTCATACCAGCAGAGCTCCGGTGTTTGTCCTGCTGTCTCACTGCCTGTCTGTCTGTCTCTCTGACTGTCTGTCTGCCTGTCTGTCTGTCCCTCAGGCCTTCCCTCCGGTGCCTGAGGAGCGGAAACCCAACAGCCGGCTGCAGGAGAGGCTGCTGAAGAAACTCGGCCAGCATGCACACCCCTTCTACTTCACTGTGAGTCACTGCAGGTTCTCCACGTTTCCTCCTCAGGAGGTTCAGAAGGTTCAGAAGGTTCAGGAGGTTCAGAAGGTTCAGGAGGTTCAGAAGGTTCAGGAGGTTCAGAAGGTTCAGAAGGTTCAGGAGGTTCAGGAGGATGGTTCATGTTCATGTTCATGTTCATGTTCTTGTTCATGTTCTTGTTCATGTTCGTCCTCTACATGTGAACAAGAGGACTGAGAGAAATGAAGCTTTATTATTCTTCTGATGTGGTTGCATTCAGAAGCAGAAGGAGGGTGTTTCCCCCACAGGAACTTTTCCTGGAAACCAAGAACCTTTTGAGGAATTCAGGAACTGAACCTGCGCTCTGATTGGAGGAAACAGGAAGTACATACATAAACAAAGCAGTCAGCCTCGGAGAAACACTGTTGATCATGTTCGATTACATTTAAAGAGACGAGCTCGGTGGTTTTTGTTGGAGCTTCAGAACACAAACAGCTGCAGGTTTCAGCCTCACTGTTTGTGGTTTTTCCCAAATGGCTGCTGGGAGTTTGAGTGTAAAGCTTTGTGAATACCGCCGCTGTTGTGCGCTCCATGTGCATAAAAGATGAGTTAAGCAGGAAGTTCACGCTGATGAACGAACTTGATGACTTTAAACTTTGTTCTCTAACTCAGACGTTTAGATGTGAAACAGCTGACTGTTGTTTTTCCTCCCTGCTGATCCAGATTCCTCAGAACCTCCCATGTTCAGTCACTTTACAGCCCGGCCCAGAGGACACCGGCAAGGTAACACACACACACACAGGCAGAGAGAGACACACACACACACACACACACACACACATGCACACAGGCAGACACACACACACGCACACACGCAGTGAACTTCTCTTTATTTTCAGCCAAAAGGGAACTAAGTGTTCAAATGTTTCAGTCTCAGCAGATCGTCATTGTTTCAGGTGAAGAAATCAAACCCACCTGTTGGTCCAGAGTTCAGGACCTGAAGCTAATAATGTTTATTATCCATTAAATCTTGACCTTTGAAGTGAAAAACTAAGCTTAGTTTTAGTTTTTTAACATCAGAAGCCGAGAATGTTTGCAGACTTTGATAAAAGCGTCTTTGTGTCCGAGCAGAAAACAGGACTTAGTGTTCAGAGTCTCAGACAGAAAGTGAACTAAACGTGAGCAGCTTCGGTCTTCGTGCTGCTGAACTGCTCGTTTCTCTGCAGGCCTGCGGCGTCGACTTCGAGATCAGAGCTTTCTGCGCCAAGTCGATAGAGGAGAAGATCCACAAGAGGTGAGTTCACACCTGCAACTTCCTGCAAACGCAGTTACAACGAGAGACGACAGGGACGTTTCACACACACACACACACACACACACACACACTACAGATGCCAAACTAAGACTGAGATGATGAATATCTTCTGTTGAGTTTACTGTGTTTGTCCACCAGAGGGCGCTGACAGGTGGATTTACAAAACATCCTGCTCATCTAATGAATTCATTCAGTTTATTTATGTGTTTGTGTGAAGAAAACATCTGTCTGTTAATCACCAGATGTTGTGTTGACAACAGCAAGCAGCCAGAACCTGCTGATCAGTAAAGGTCAGTGTGACGCTGTCAGCTCAGCGGGTTTCTAAATGACACACACAAACACACGCACACAGACACACACACACACACACACACACACACACCTGAAGTTCTGGTTTGTAAACACCAGTGAAGTGGACGTCAGTAGATCAGAGGCTCTGATATGTGGCAGCCTTCACCGTGTTTGGAGGCTGTTTTTCTTTCCCGGCGGCGGCTCTGAGGCCGGCGTGCATGAGACGCGGCGGGGTGAACTGAAGCGTGGCGTGTTTACAGGAACTCGGTGCGTCTGGTGATCAGGAAGGTTCAGTACGCTCCGGAGAAGCCTGGGCCGCAGCCAATGGTGGAGACGACCCGCAGCTTCCTGATGTCTGACAGATCCCTACATCTGGAGGCCTCTCTGGACAAGGAGGTACACACACACACACACACACACACAGACACACACACACACACACACACACGCGCACACACACACACGCACACACACGCACACACACACCGTTCAGCCTCTCAGTCCTTCTTAAACTCTGGATGTTCAGATGATGTCGGCCTCAGTTTTTCTGTTTCTAACAACATGATAAATGTCTTTTCCCATGATGCATTGTGAGCAGCTGTATTACCATGGAGAACCCATCAGCGTCAACGTTCACGTCACCAACAACTCCACCAAGACCGTCAAGAGAGTCAAGATCTCTGGTGCGTCTCCTCTTTATGAGCTCAGTCATGTTGTTTTGGTTCAAACAGAAACTTGTTTGGATGATTTTGCTGTTTGAAGCTTCTCTGATCGTCTGTGTGTCTCTGCAGTGCGTCAGTATGCAGACATCTGCCTCTTCAGCACTGCCCAGTATAAGTGTCCAGTGGCCCAGCTGGAAGCAGAGTAAGTCCCAGTTTACGTTCCCTGTTCCCAGTAAAAGTCTTTGGCCTCTCAGATCATCTGAGCGTTGCTGTGATCAGATCTTTGGTCCTTTGAAACACTTTAACTGGCAGTAAACAACCTGTTTTTCACTGATTTTACTGCAGAAATAAACTGTTTTAAATGAGAGCTGAATGAAACAAATGGAGTTTGTGATGTTTTCATTGGTTTAAACAGGAGTCAAACTGCTTTGAGCCCGGTGTAAAGTTAATGTAAACTGGTTTAAACTGTCTGTAACACTGATGCATTCTGGTTTCAAACAGAATTAAACTTAAAGTCAAAACATCACAGTTCGATTCTGTGGACATCTGATCACTTTAAATGATCCTCAGCAGTAAAATTAACTGTTTAAAGTTGGTCTGTGAGGTGATGCTGAGTGGGCGGGGCTTCTCAGAACAGCTTGACTTACAGCAGCGTGTCGTTTCCATAGTGACCAGGTGTCGTCCAGCTCCACCTTCTGTAAGGTGTACACCCTGACCCCGACGCTCGACAAGAACAGAGAGAAGAGAGGACTCGCTCTGGACGGCAAACTCAAACATGAAGACACCAACCTGGCCTCCTCCACCATGTAATGCACACACACACACACACACAAACACAGAGTCCTCAGGTGTGGTACAGGTATGTCAGGCGGTCACATGACCTCTGTGCTCTGCTGTGTTTCAGTGTGAAGGACGTCACCAACAAGGAGGTTCTGGGCATCCTGGTGTCTTACAGAGTCAAAGTCAAGCTGGTGGTCTCACGTGGAGGGTAAGACACACACACACACACACACACACACACACACACACACACACTCTGCTGACATCACTTCCTGTTCTCTAAGTCTCTGTTTCCTGTTTGCTCAGCTTACAGAAACAAAACAACAGAAAAAGAGTCGTCTCTTTTTGTCTGAAGAAGAAGAGAAACACAAACTGTTTCTGTCACAGTTCAGAGATTTAAAACCATTTCAAACCGCAGATGGACTGGTTTCACACCAGTTCACACTGGTTTTAGATGACAAACTGGTTTAAAAGTTAACAACACTGAGGTTGAATGAAAGAAAGTGGATCAAAGCTGCTCACACACTCTGATTTTCCTTGTTTTTATGTGTGTTCAGTCATTTCTGAGTAAGTTTTGTTTCTGGCTGCTGTTTGATTTCCCCTCGATACAAACTCACACCTCCTCCGTCTTCATGCGTCCGAGTCCTGAAGAAGAAAACAGGACGTTCGTTTCCACAGTCGTGTGTCTGATGCTGTTTGTGGTGTTTCAGAGACGTGTCGGTGGAGCTGCCCTTCATCTTAATGCATCCTAAACCTGTGGAGCCGCCGGTGTCCCGCCCACAGTCAGGTGACCTCACGCAACACACACACACACGCGCACACACACGCACACACACACACACACACACGCACACACGCACACACGCGCGCACACACACACACACACACACACACACACACACACACACGGCTCCTTCTATCAGCCTTATGTAACTCTCCTCCATCCTCGTCTCTTCCTTATCATGAGCTGAATTTCCACTGAGATATCAGGCAGTTTCCATGTAACTGTGTGTGTGCGTGTGTGCGTGTGCGTGTGTGTGTGTTACAGCTGTGCCGGAGATGGACCCTCCCATCGATACCAATTTGATAGAATTCGACACAAAGTAAGTATGAAGTCTTCTGTTGAGTTTGTTTTTCATGAATTAAATTAAATCTGTTAGATTTACTCAGAAACATTTATTGTCTTTAAATTTAAAAGCAGAATCAATATGAATCCGTTTCCACCGGGTTCGTTTTAAACTGGAGGGTTGTGGGCTGCAGGTGTGAGACCTGAGTCAGCAGACTGTCTGAACACCTGTAATAACCTCAGTGTTTCCTCCATCAGGTCCAAATTCAACGTTTTTAATCTTTGATTTCTGATCAAAACCTGCAAAACTACATTACGTTAGAAGTTAGCATGCTAACAGGCTAAGGGAAACATGGTGAACGTTACACCACCTAAATAACAGCATGTTAGCACCTGTTGAGCTGTGATGGACTGTGGGCTCATGGGAAATGGTGTTCCTTAAAAAACTGAATAACATCATGTTGTTTTTTTTAAACCAGTCTCCCGTTTCCGTAGAAACGAGCTGTTTAACGAAGCGTCATTGTTTTCTCAGCAGCATCTCCCAGGACGACGACTTTGTGTTCGAGGACTTCGCTCGCCTGCGGCTCAAAGGCCTCGTGGACGACAAGGACGAGGACTGCTAGGAGCCGGCCAACCCTTCATACACTCGCTTTGAAATCTTCAAACACACACGCACACACACACACACACACACACTCACACACACACACACACACTCACACTCTTGACGTTACATTCCCCGGTGGAGGGGATGGATGAGGGCATGTTTAGACGAGGCCTTGTGGGGGCGTCGGTGGTGTTCTTCCTCTCTTGCTTCAGCCATTTGTCACGCCGCCGCCGCCATTTTCACCACCATCTTCTCCATCGGTCTTCTCTGTTACTCTTTTTGCTGAAGGTTGAAAAACTGTAGATGTTAAGCAGCTGCAGGACAGATGTTGGCGGTGTGGATCGAATCTCTGCTGGTTGTTTTTTCTGTGTAGTCGGGACGTTCAGGTGTGGGCGGGGCTTGTCACGTGCTGAGAAGGGATGATTGGAAAAAGGATGTAGGAAGAGTTGCAGCTGCAGCGTTCGTCCTTTTACTTTGAAATCTTTTTTGAGTGTCGACCGTTTCCGCGGCGACGGTCACCGTCTTGTAAAAACAGAATATATATTTGAAACATAGAAAAAATAATCTTCTACGAGCAGTTGGATGTGTGTTCAGTGGTGATCACCGTTTTTCTTCAAGTAAATACTGTAGATGCTTTTTACATCATGGCTGCAAGGGGAGGAAACACACACACACACACACACACACACTTACATTTACACACACACTCACACACACACATACTTACACACACACACACACACAGAGTCACAGCGGTCTTACAAGCGACTGAAGTTCGATCTCACCAGCATCCACTCTCCCTCCTGCTCTGAACCCGTCGTCCATTTTGTTTGCGTCTGTCACGTTCGTCTGTCGCATCGTTTCCTTTAAGAACAATTCCAGCGTTAAAAGAGTTTTTTCATTTCAATCACTCTCCATATTTCTGAGGTTAAATACGATCGATTGTGGTCAGTATTTTCCTTTCTGAAGAGATCTGACTGAAGACGTCAGTCTGAAGAACCTGAACCTGACGGCACGTTTGAGCTGTAGTTTGTGAATCCGGTTAAAAGACTAAAAACCAACAACGTGTTTTATTTTTAAAAAAGGGTCTAATTTTACTCAAACAGCAAACAGTTAAATAATCAGAAAATGTCAGAGAAACTAAAAATGTATTTGTTGACTCAAAGAAAAACAGAAAATGTGGAGTTTTAGAGTCACTGTGTGGAAAAGTTTTACACCAAGAATTAAGTCTAGATATTTAAATAAATTTAAAAAAAATCAAATTATGTTGAAATAAGCTGAAATATAAATCTACAAGCATCAACTTTGAGGAATAAAGTCCAGTTTTTAGCAGCTGGTTCCCACTGAAGATCTTCGAAAGCAGCTCATGTTTTCATTTTAAACTAGATTTGCATGCAGATGCATCGAAGTCTGAGGGTCTGAAGCTGCCATCTAGTGGCTTTTCTGACCAAAGTTAGTGTTAATATGTATTCAGTTCTTTTAAACAGGAACATGTTCTCGTTCATTTAGACTTTCTTGGTGCACGGCACAGAGAAATAAGCTAATCAAGACTTTGGACACAATTTTTCTTACAGTAATGTGTTTTTTTGAGTCAGTTCATTTCCCATTTTCTTCTCTGCAGTTCGTGAATCTTTGTTTTTTCGAAGGTTATTGTTCACTTCATAGCAGAAGCTTTTGTTGGCTGTTTTTCAGTCTTTGTCCATCATGAACATCAGGAGTTTTGTTGAAGTTGAGGTGTCCACGATCCTTCAGTTCCTTCAGGAAAACCAAAGTTTTAGGCCTGAATTTTTTTAGCTAAAGTTGATCTTCAGTCAGTCTGATAAACAGAAAATTAAACTTTGATCTAAAGATCTCACCTCCTTCTTGTATTTAATTAGATTAAAATCTTAAACATCGGACCGTCTGAGTGGCTGTAGATGCTGAAAAAAAGAGCACAAACTCTGATCACGCTGGAATCGTTCTTTAAACTCGAGTCAGAGTCGGACGGCTGTCGGACAAACTGACCTTTGCTGCTCAGCAACGAGACGTCTGACTCCGATCTGGTTTAAGCTGATCTGGATTCAATCGATCCGGTTCTGGAACAGCAGCACTCGTGTCAGTTCTGTCGGTTATGACGAGCTTTAAAGCTTTTGGATTCTGCTGAGTTTTTATTTAAACTGAATCTGACCAATCACTGAGCGGTTTGCTGAAACAGTTCACGACTTGATCCCGTCTGCTTGAAATGATCAAACGTCATCGGCTCATCGAAGGGAAACACTGTTGTTTGTTTGATTGTTTATCATCATCTCTTGGTTTTAGGTTCTCACTGAGCTAAATGCACTTTTATTTTGAAGGATCGGCTGCATCCTGTTCGTTAGTATCTGCTGTAAGCTGCATTGTGCCTTCTGGATCTGATGCCAACATGTGTCATTTTATGCCAGTCCCTCGTTTTTTTGATAATTGTGTCTAAATTTGGGTCACAACTGTGTGGCTGAACACGAAAATCTGCAGTTTTTCTATAATTTTTCTGTTTTAAAAAACCATTTCACAACAAATTATATCAAAGTTGCCAATGAAATGCATCTTAAATTATTATAGGAGTATTTGTGCCCTGAGTTCTGCCTGTAAGGCGGATAAGTTAACAAATGGCCTAAATGCAGAAATTAAAATACTTCTGTCACAAGACAACAACGAAGCCATCTCCATGACAACCGTCTGTCTCCTCCAAATGAAGAAGGCCATGAGATGTTTTTGAGAGCATCTAAAAACTAGTATGAACTTGTTTTGTATTTTTTTTCCAAATTTAATTCTTGTTAAATTCTGACTTTCTGGTAAAATTAAAACTTAACTGTCACAAAATAATTTTATCTTGTCAAGTGAAAAAGACCAAATAGTAAAAGGTAGAAGTGCCATGAAAACCTCCACAGCCAGTAAATCAGTGAATGAGATGAGTAAAATACAACAAAGAGCAGCAGTGTTTCCCTTCAAACCACCATGAACCCGCCTTCCTTCTCCTGAAACATCGTCCATCCTCTTTCAGACTCAGACGTGTTGTGAAGGACTTCAGCAGCTCGGGTTTTATTATCCTCTACTACATCTTTTCTCTGTGTTCATCTTAAAAAACTGATGGCTGAAAGTAGTTTGGGGCTTTTCAACAGTCGTTCGTCGCTGTCAAATCTGTCTCTTAACGAGTTTTATGTTTATTTTCCCCCAAAAAGCTGCACAGATCAACATTTCACACGACACCGGAGCACTGCACTTTCATTGGACAAAACAAACCCACAGAACTGCAGACTTTTTTTTTTTTTTGCTTATTTCAGGAGACAATGAAGAAGAATGTTGATCTTTTTAGATGCTTGGCCATTTTTCAAATTGTTCTTTTTGTTTTTGAAAAGTTTTGAGGCTTCACATTAAGCAACAAACTTTTTTTTTTAATCTAAAAACTGCCAAATTTCCCTCCTTTCCTCCTTCGCTCAGTCAGTCATTGAAGCTGCGACTGTCATCCAGAAGGGAAGAAGAAGAAGAAGCAACGGAGCATGTTTTCAGTTTTTTTCCAAGCAGTGCTGTGAATCGTACGAGCTGTGATTCTGTCCTTATTTTGTCGTGCATATGTGGGGTAACTTTGCTAAGTGTGAAAATATTTTGACAAGTGCCACGCCCCGGCCTGTGCGATGCTTACCATAATGTCTATAAAACAGGAAGTGATTTCTGCTGGTGGGACGAACACCAGAAAAGATTTATGATTATTATGCTTCTGATTATTATTATTATTATTATTATGGTGACTATTATTATTACTTCTACTGTATCATCATTGCGACC
This sequence comes from Acanthurus leucopareius, assembly GCA_029814765.1. Taxonomy (NCBI): domain Eukaryota; kingdom Metazoa; phylum Chordata; class Actinopteri; order Acanthuriformes; family Acanthuridae; genus Acanthurus; species Acanthurus leucopareius. The sequence continues at coordinate 232,454 of JAQMCX010000013.1, forward strand.
ATGATTATCCTCATAATCATTTAAGAGTCTATTGTTTTGCCATGTATTTTTTATTTTGAGATTTTTATTTTAGTTTTCTTTTTATTATTAAAGGCAAAATGAACTAACAAATACAGCTGCTGTCTGGTTCTTGTGCGATTAATTAATGTCTGAGTGTTTTTAAGGTTTTATTACATGAAGTTTGTAGCTCAAATGTTTTGCTGAAGAACAGACCTGACTGACATTAGAAGGCCTGTGACGGTTACAGATTTGTGTCCAATAAGATCCAGTCTCACTCTGATGTCACATCACTCATATGTAGGCTGCGTTCAAGGTGGACTCTGCACCGACTGCGAGACCCAGGGCATGATGGGAAACGCTTGGCTCCGATGTGATCATACAGACTCAACATGAAGACTCTGATAAAATGTGTTTTGGATAAATTAGGATTTTGATTGTATTTTATTTTGAAAGTCTGGCCGATAATAACAGGAGTTGGAGACTTTGTACATCCCTATTGTATATTATAAACAAATACTTACATATTAACTTTGTTATAAAATAATTACTTTGGTATTTTGCAACAGTAAACTTCTGGTAAACTGGATAAATCGATCTCTGATCTTACTAACAGGATTTTTACATGTTTGCTCGTTAATCAGAAACCTAACGACACAATTCACGCTACGAACGGTCAAAGTGAACTAAAACCGCAAGAGACTTCCGGTCAGCCTACCGGAAGTGGCTTTATTTACGCTTCCGACCGCAAACACCACCGAGGCGTCGGTGTTATACTGCCGCCTGTTGGTTGGTGTGTTGATGACACCGCTTCAATTCCGTTTTACATTTGTTGCATTTGGACGGAGGTTTTTCAGGGTTTTTTCTTGTACGAACAGAAACTTTTTTAACTAGAAGAACAAATCTGAACCCGTTTGTATCCGACCGTCAGCCTGTTAGCTTAGCATGATTAGCATTCGTAATGTTTTTGCGAATTTTTAACGGACTTTTTAAAAAAGATTCAAACTTATGAATGTCGTGACTAGACTGAACTGACACTTTTCTGACACAAACAACAGCTGGTTGATTTACAGCTTTAAATCGGGACAAAGTGAAGACAAACTGTCAGTCTGGACTCACCACAGAAGCCTGGTGGGTTTTCACACACTGAGAACTTCGGTCCGTTTACACCGGAAACGTTAAACGGGTTAAATCCAGCAAAACATTCGGTCCAAAACACATTAAAACAGAAATAAACCAACACTGACAGCCCAGTTTTCTCTCCGTGGCGCTCCATGTTCACACTTTTCCTGCCAACATGATTTAAAAATGGCCGCCAAAATCCTTCAGTGTTGTTTTACATCTCTCCACCAATCAGGCAGCTTCCACGTGGGCCCAACTGCCGCAAACAACCAATGAGATTCCGTGTTTAAAAGGAGGCGCTATCCCTCTTTTCTGAGCAGGAAAGTTGCAATGGACGCGTTTTGTGTCGCCAATTATCAGCTTAGAAAAGATTTTCTTCTGTTTTTATAGAAGTTGCTCGTGTTGAAAGTGTTAATATGCTAACATTTAGCATGCTAATGTTTTCTAGCTCTGGTTCTAACTTTCCTTTCAAGCAGCTCGAGTAAGAACAGATGCAGCCCAGTTTGTATTGTGATGCAGTTTATTGTAAACCAGTGAAACATCAGAGCAGGTTTCCTCACACAGTCCAGCCTGCAGCGTCCCAGCAGACTGGTTTTACTGGTCTCAACCCTTCAGCCACCACTGAAGGTGAACTCGGTCTTCTCTCCGGTTCAACCAGCATTTAAAAAAACAAAAACAAAACAGAGACAAGTTCTTAGCGAGTCATGATCGAGATTATTTTCTGGTGTGAACAGTAACAGAGGTTAATCTCTTTTTTATAATTTTTACAGCTTATTTAAAAAAAAACAAAAAACAAAAACATCTTCAGTCGCACTGTCATAAAGCGTCGTAGTCGTCGTCGTCTTCGTGCTTCCTCTTCAGCGACTCTACGCCCGAGTTCTGTGACACCATGTTGGTGGTGATGAGGATGTTCTTGGAGCCAATCAGAGACGGGTTGATGAGGACGTTGGAGACGGCGGGCGTCGATGCTGTGGCTGTCAGGAGGAGAGGAGCAGCGAGGGTTAAACTTCCTTCAGTGTTTCTGTCGAACATTCGTGTAAAAGCATCAAAACCAACTCACATGTTTAATTTAAACCAAAACGTCTCCATCCAAAAACCAAATGTTTGTTTGTTTGTAGCTGAGTTACTTTCCCTTTAAATGGAACAAACTGCAAACGGTTTTTCAAGCTACATTTGATTCTTACTGACTGATGTTTTACTGGCTGTTTATGATTTGTTGTTGGTCACTTTATGGTGTTTGTTTTTCCTGGTTGACTGATTATGAAGGTTTCTTGTTTTTGCTTGAAAAAGAGACGACCTGATCAAAAACAAGGTTTCATTATGAATGAAACCTGCAGTTTATTATTAATATTGCAATGCTGTTATTAAGATAGACTTTGTTTGAGTTCAGTCTCCTCTGATGCTTTTAGACATTCAGTCTGTTTGTGTGACGAAACCTTTAATTTCTGAACTTGAGAAAATGTGTTTTATGCAGATTTTAATTCATTTTATTTTCCACCAATTTTTCCAAAAACAAATAAAAAAAGAGACCTTTAATGTTGCGTCGTTCCTTATTACATAAACATTTCAAACAGAATGATTCTTCACTGAACTTCAGATATAAACAGAGGATCCACCCTGACAGTAAACTGGTTTATATGAAAGAAAAACAGGTTCTTACTGGTTTTGGTGGCGGCTGTCTGAGAGGGCGGAGGGATCTGCACCGTGAACCTCTGACCCGTCAGAGACACCGGAGTTCCGACTTTAGTGGTGACAGACTGAACAGATGGAGTTCCTGTGGAGAGAAACCAGTTAGAGCAGACTGGACCAGGACATGCAGACTGGTCCAACTGGGAGCAAAAAGAAGCCGCAGCTGTTCAGATCCAGTTCAAATCCAACAAAACAGACACAAACCAGTTTTACACAGAAGAGCTCTGCAGAATTACACATCACACACAGAATCTGACAAATTTCCTCTTTAACAGTTTTTTTTAATACATGCAGATTTAATTTTATTTGTGCCAAATGCAGCGATTTGAACTGATTTGATTATTTGGTTTGTGGCCTTAAAAATTCAGCATTGGTTTAAAAAATGACATCTAGATTTTCCAGAATTACTTGCAACAAACAGCTCAGAGCCTTGTTGAATTCTAACGCATGTTTCAGTGCAACACAACGGTTTTGTTATAAACTCAAAAATCTAAATATGCACTGTGGCTGCAGTGCATTCTGGGTAATGCACTAGCCTCTCTGATCTGAAGGTTCAGCTTTTATTTCTAGGACTGACAGGGTTTGGACTGGTCTGCAGCGCCTCCTACAGCCTCTCAGGAGGAACTGCTGGCAGACTCACCGAGGGTCGGCGTGCTCGGCCTGCTGGAGACGGCGCCGACACTGAGGCGAGGCACCGATATCCTGCTGGCAGACGACACCTGAAGGACACAAACACACGTCAAGAGTTGTTCTGGAGAGCAGAAAGAAAAGCAGAGCAGCAGAAATAAAACCTGCAGGATTTTCACCTTCTTTTGCACAGACTTGAGTCTGTAGTTGGGTGCAGTCAGACAGTAGCGGTCTGGAGGAAGTCGGGGTCCGGTGTAGGGTTTGATCAGAGGCAGAGGAGTCTGGTTCTTCTGCCGCGCAACTTCCAACAGGAACTGAACAGCAGATCCAAGTTAAAACACAAAATACACAGAAAAACTGGCAACAAACAAAGAGAAAGAGGGGGACGAAGTCTGCAGAGCTTCTTCTCTTCAGCTACTTTTAAGATTTAGTCAACAATGGTTCTCCAATACTTTTCCAGGCTTCGCTCACAGAGCTACTCTGTGCAACAGCCTGGGAGGGGGTGTGTGTGTGTGTGTATTACGAGGGCGACAAAGCTTACGTCTCGTGGTGGCGGCGACGTGAACGACTGGTCCATGCGGCACTGGATGGCCAGTTTGATGTCGTCAGCGTCCACCGTGGACTTCTTGGCATGTGTGGCGTAAATCTTGGCGTCCTCGATGATGGTCGTCACATATCCTGTGAAAGGAAGCTGCAGCTGAGTGATTTGATGCTGACGATGTTTAAACTGCACAAACAACAAAAGCAAACTTCTGATTCTTTACAACAATAATGATGAAGACACACATATTCATAAGCCGGGTTTCACTTTAAATAGCGTTTAATTTACTTTAAATATTTTACTATTGTTTATTATTACTTACTGTTTCAGTACAGGTGCTGTTTTTAACAGGCAGCACCTACAGGTCAGTAAATTAATGTGAAAACTTGACAGAAAACATTAAATGACACCAGCAAACTTGCATACAGCTTTGTGTCTGTTACAGGCTTCCGTACGGCTCAGATGTGACATCTTCTCTTCACAAATACAAGCAGAGCTCTGACTCACTGTAGGTGAACTCCAGCATCTGGTTGATGACTCTGGGCTCGTACTCAGTGATGCCCATGTCCTTCAGGATCTGGATCATCACCTGTAACACAGTCCAGATCCATCAGACAACATGAAAACAGCAGGGTGAAGAAACTCCACAGGTCCTCAGCTCACGTCGAACAAACACTTACAGAGCTGAAATGTTTGGCTGAGTAGATGATTTGATTAAAATAGGATTTAATATAAAGACATAAGGAAAACAACCCCCCCCCCAAATAGAATAGTTTAGTAATTTATATTATGTTTTTAATTTTAATTTTTCCTGGAATCATTAATTTTCCTTCTCTCTATTTTATAAAATTGTGAACTGAATTTAATCAGGTTTTGGATTGTTAGTTATTCACAAATAGCTGACATTTGGTTCATTAAAAGCATCGACTGCAAAAAGCGGAAGTTCTGCACAAATCAAACTGGTCGTGAAGCAGCAGCTCCGTAAACATGATAAATAATTTGTTTTAGAAAAAATGAGCCCAGTCTGAAAATACTTCACATCAGTCATGACTAACAGGGGCATTTTTCACACAAATCTCTTGCAAAGTGTAAAAAACAAGTCAGATTATAAACTTAAACTAAGAAAAAAAGCAGCTTTATGACAAACTCGGTTCCCGTTTCCAGCAGTGACACCTGCTATCACCGCCCCTCCGGAGCCAAGTCCCGGCGTCTCAGCTTAGCTAACATGCACATTGATGTTTTTAACTGCAGCATCAGTCAAAGTCGCAGACAAAAAAAGAAATTAAAAGTAAAACACATACAAGTCAGCTGTGTTTACACCTGAAACAGCTTCCCACCGGCTGCTGGCGAAGCTAACAGCCCATCCAAAGAGGTTTAGTTATTGTTGTGAACGGCGGTCCGATGCTATTGTTAGCTGACAAGCTAGCTAACGTTTGCATGTTCACAGAAATGTGCGCAAGCGTTTTTTTTGTTCTTTTAAAAGTTGGTATGAAAACAAAACAACAACCAGAGGAAACTCAAAGTGCAGCTTCACGAAATAAAACACTCTTAGCTGTGTGTTTTAGTGTTACCTGAGCATCTTTAGGGATGGTTTTCGGAGCAGACATTTTGTTTTTCAGCAGAGCGCCTTCACTTCTTCTTCTACTGTTTTTCAGCGGACAAAAACAACTTACGGCTCATGGCGACGCCTGCTGGCAGGGCGTGTGTTTCATTTACATTAACATCTGATCAAAGATCAAAACACACTATGAAATACTATAAAACCAACGGGAAAGAAAGTATTATTCATATATTTTATTTAAGACAAAGCAGAAATGAATATAAGCAACGAAATACAAAAGGTTTACTCTATTAAATTACTTCATTAATCAAAGGTACAAGTAGAAAAGTGTTCCTAATGGGTTTTTTCCACAATTATATTTAATATCATTAGATCACGATGAGTCATGATATAATACAAACTGTAGGATTTACAGATACATTTAAATTATTCAAAATCATTCAAAGAAAAAGACGACCATAACATTTTTATGAGATAAACGATCGAGAATTAATTCAACGGTTTCCGATCAATTTTCTCTCAATTAACTCATCGACTTAACCTATAAGTTGTGCTTGTAAAAACTCTTTTGGTAAATGAGTTTATACAAACGTCATATTTTATAAAATCTTCTTACGTTACTTTTGCAACTTGTAAAAGACTCAAGGAAACTACAGTTACCAAATTACACTCACACAGTACTCGAGTATCTATCATTACATTTCACCTCTGTGTCTGTCTAGTGTTTGTTTGTTTGTTTGTTTGTTTTCATTTTATTTCAATAATTTAATTTGGGATCAAACACTGAAGGAGACCAGAGCTTTAACTGTGGAAATCCTGCAGGGGGCGCTACAGGCAAACATATGAAGCTGCTGCTGCATCAGGGAGCTTCTTTCTTCTTCCATCAGCTGCAGCTCAACAAAACTCAATTACACCGATTCAACAGTTAAAATCAACATAACCACCATGTTTTTAGTTTCATGTAATAAAAGTACTGCAGTATTTTTTCAGCTTCATGTAATAAAAGTACTGGTTTAAGAGTAAGTTACTTGTCTGAAGCCTGATTCTCTGTGTGAGTTTGTTCAGTTCGTCGTCAGAGTTCGAGCTGCAGGTTCTGGTTGTTTCTGCTGCAGCTGGAGGCGCCTTCTCACAGGCAGTTAGCAAGTTTAAACCAGCGGTTCCCAACATCTGGGTCGGGCCCCTCTGGAGGGTCAGTGGATGAATCTCAGGGGCCGTCAGGAGATAAATGGGAGAAATGTGTTGATAACTCACTGAACTTTTTTCTCATCTTTGATTTTTTTAAAAAGAAATATCTGATTTTCTTATTTTAAGCTGTTCAGGGTCGAACTGTGGCAGGAAATTTTTGGTTTTTTTAATGAAAATCAGCGTATGTAGAGTTTCCATGACGATCAGATAAACGAAGAGAAGGAAAGAACTAAACATTTTCCTCCATGAAATAAAGATGAAGTGTGAAGTTAAAACATTAGGAGAAAATACTGAACTTTTCCTCCATGTAAGTAAGTTTTACTGGATCAGGATCCGACTGTTTGTTTTGTTCCTGTTTTTTCTTCATCGAGTCTCAGCAGGAGATTAAAACGATGAGTCAGACTTTTATCTTGTTTCTCTGTTTTCTCTCTTTCTCCACCAGCTTCAGCAGAGTCCTGCATCATCTGCAAGTTTTACAAAAAGCTGATCAGCGTCCGTTTGTTTTTCATTCAGATGAAGCATCTTAACTTCAAAATCTCCTCCTGTGGACTTCAGATCTGCTGGATCAGGACTCAAAGCATTTCGGTGAAAACTTGCATGACGACAATTTTTATCACAGTGAATTATTTGTCGGATGATAGAAAATAAACATAAAGGCAGGAAATGACATCATTCGTTGTTTCCCACTTTACTGAAGAGTCTGAACCAACACACACATGTGGAGATCTCACAATAAAACACAAAGACACAAAACTGGACAAACATCCTGCAGCTTCGCTCCGTCTGTTTGCTTTAGGACTTCCCATGTGGCGCTTCTCATCGGATCTGATCCAGGAGCAGCCGAGAGCCGCTGCAGGTGAGGACGTCGCAGAGGGGTGAAGGGAGGACTGCGAGCTGGAGGCGGCTGAAGCTGAGCTGATAAGAAATCTTCTCAGCGGCCATAAAAGAGGCTCCGCGTCGAGTCGTATCGCTTACTCAGCAAACGAAAGCCGCCGCGGGCTCCAGATGACGAATGTTCCCAAAAGAGTTTTCCAAAGATGATGGCGGGAATGAGGCGAGTTTACTGATAAAAGTGTTGACTCACAGCAGCCGGTGGACTTTCACAGGTGGAGACGGAGCAGGTACATGAACGCCGCCGCTGCAGCAACGTTCATGTTTTTATTTGTGACACCAAAACATCAGACCTGTGACCGTCCTCACATTCACACATGAAACCTTTTCCATCATTTGAGCTTCAACTGGAGCTCATTAATGACGTCACCTTGTTGTGGATTCTTCTTCTGTGGTTTTATAACAGTAACTGAAGAATCAGCTCCTGCTGTTCATGTCTGACAACAAAAGAATCTGCATCTTTAATAAAAGAGTCAAAGACAGAAGAGAAGACTTTAAACTAACAGAAAGGAAAAGAACTACGTCTCCCAGGATGCATTTCGCCAAGAAACATCAAGACTGAGAGTTTTAAACTGATTGTTCACATTTTTACATGAAATTAATTTACAGTTTATGTACCTGATGTGAACACAGAGTCTCCCTCAATACAGGAGTCTGCAGAGGATTCTGAATATAAAATAAACATTAAACCCTAAGATAATTAATAATAACAACAACAATGATAATAACTAATAATAATGATAAAATAATAGTATCAATAAAACAAAAGGTTCACATAAAATCTTAAAAATTATGAAATTCTTAAAAGATCATATGAGACACGTTAAAGCTGAGTTATAATAACAGTTTAAAAAAATATTATATTCTTCTTCTTCTTATTATTATTATTATTATATCAAGACTGTACCAGCTGTGCTGATCAGAGCAAAACTTCAGAGGTTTTATTTTTATTATTTTAAATAATTTTTTGGGTTAATTTCTGAAAAATGTCAGAAATATTTCAGCTGTTTTGTTTATTTTTTTGTGCAGATTCAGATCATTTCATCACATGTTGGCGCTTTAATTTGATTTTGACTGAAACAAACTGTTTTACATTGTTTGTAATCCTCAGTGGTGGAATGAAATTAAGTACATTTACTCGAGTTCTGTACTTTTAAATAGAAATCCAACGTGCTTCTGTGTTAATTTTTCATTTCTTCCACTTTCTATAAACTATTCTCTACTCTCACTCTTTATTACATCTCAGAGGCAAATATTCTACTTTTTACTCCATTACATTTGACTGACAGCTGTAGTTAGTTACTTTTCAGACTCTTGGTGCTGAATGTTTGTGATGAACTGAAGGATGAAGTTTTTCCTTCATGAACGAGCTGCAAAGCGTCACAAAGCTGAAAACACTCTGACTTTACTCGATTACTTTCAATTCAGGAAGGAGACGAACTGCTGCCGACCCTCAGGTGACCTCCTGTGTGTGTGTGTGTGTGTGTGTGTGTGTGTGTGTGTGTGTGTGTGTCTGACTGACAGGAAATGTTTAATTTAAATTTGTTACGATTTTTTCTAATTTTGAAAGATTTAATTTATTTTCACCTCATCTTGGTCACAACAAACGATCAAAACACAAAGCGACACAATGAACAAATTAATTTTTCTGTTTTGTTTTTATTTTTTAACTCAAAATCATCAACAATTAAAAATATGACAGAAGTTAAAGTTTGTCTCTTTTTCTTTAAATTATAAATATTTCTTTTGCAAACTGAATAACTTTAAATGATTTTTATTCCTCTTCATTTCGTTAGAAGTTTAATTTTAAGCATCAAAAAACAGGAAACACATCAACATTTCTAATGTTTTAAATAATAAAACATTTCAGTTTGTAAAACAAACAAACATGTAAAATGCATCAAAACAACTTTTAGAAACAAAATCAGAAACATATTTTTTCAATGAAAAAGTTAAAGATAATTAAACTTTATTCTTTAAGGGGATTCTGTTCATTCATATATATATATTTTAAATTTAATTTTTATTTTGATTTAACTGAATCAGACAGATAAATATGTTTTTGAATTCAGGCCAAAGAGTCGCTTCATTTTTTATTATTTGTTTTTCAAAAGTGAGTTTTATGACTTTTACATAATGAGAGAAATTCGTGTTTGACTACAACTTTTAGTCTCCAGGAGGAAAATTTAAACAAAAAACGAACAGAAATAAATCTGCAAAAAAATCTCAAACAAAAAATAAGTTGACAAAATGTCCATCAGACTTGTTTTTGTCATAAAAGTTAAAGAATAAACTCAACAGTTTAAAAACATCCGAAGTCAAACTGACATCAGATCATAAAAGATTTTAAAAAAATGTTTGACTCGAAATTTTGTTCGTTTGATTTATTTCGTTTATTACAATTAAAAATATTTCTGAGCTGTTAAATTAATGTTTTTCTCCTCTGAAATGAGGTGAAGTGAAAGTGAACGAAGTTAAATTAAAGTTCCACATAATTTCAGGCCTTTTAATGCTTTTACACAACTTGAGTAAAAGTACTTTTTCACGTTACAACACAGAATGATATTTATTTATGTCTTTAAGGATGAGAAAATTAAATCTTTGACCTTTGCCTGTGACGGGGCGGAAATGGAGAGAAACGGAGTGAATGGCTGAATAAACAGGTGAATGAGTGAATGAGTGAACGGATGACGCGTCACTCGGACCGACGACATGTTAGTTCTTCTTCTTCTCGGCTCTTTACTGTCATTTGTAAGTTTGGTCCTTTTTCTTTGATGGCAGCCTTTGAAATGCAGCAGCGGACTGTCATGCAAATGCAGGCCGATAGAGGAGAGACTGCAGGCCGGGGGGGGGAGGGAGGGGGGAGGACGGGGGGAGGGGGGGGGGGTCCGGGTTCAACCCCCCCGGGATTCTGTTTTATTCACAAAATAAAAATCATTCGGTAACATGAAGCTTATGTTTGTGAAGATGAGAGGATGATGAAGACGTGAGGAAGAGCGAGAGAGGAGTGTGTGTGTGTGTGTGTGTGTGTGTGAGTGTGTGTGTGTGTGTGTGTGAGTGTGTGTGTGTGTGTGTGTGAGTGTGTGTGTGTGTGCGTGAGTGTGTGTTTGTGTGTGTGTGTGTGTGAGAGAGAGAGAGAGGAGATAAGAGCAATAAAACGGCCCATGTGACTTCTGCAGTTTTTAACAGGCAGCTGATGGAGAAACCACACACACACACACACACGTACGCAGGCAGAGGACAGGTGGAGGTGTGGACAGGTAGAGAGAGAGCAGAGGCACCGAGGCTCACTTTACCTGGAGATCAGGTGAGCGCGAGCAGAGGGGAGAGAGAGGCAGGCTGGATCCGCAGTATGCTGAGGGAGCCCCCTCACCTGGAAAGATGTACGTGAGTTACCTGCAGCTGGATAAGGACCCCGCAATGTACCCGCACCAGAACCCGGTGACCCGCCACCCGGGCCTCAGCCTCAGCCCGCAGAACTTCGCGGTCCCCGCCCCGCCGCAGTACTCAGACTTCGCCGGTTACCACCACCACCATCACGGCATCAACAACGACCTGCACGCGGCCCAGCAGGCCGGGCCCGGTGCCGGCGGCTGGAGCCCGGCGTACCCGCCCCCCCCGCCCACCCGGGAGGACTGGTCGTCCCATCACTACGCCGCCGCGGCCGCGGCCGCCGCAGCCGGGGGGCCGCCTGCCGCGTCCAGCGTGGCCGGCGCGGTGGGCCCCACCCTGGGCTTCAGCCCCCCGGAGTTCCCCGGTCAGCCGCCCGCGCTGCTGCCCGCGTCCCTGAACGCGTCTGCGGGGCAACTGTCGCCCGGATCCCCTCAGAGGAGGAACCCGTACGAGTGGATACGACGCAGCTCCGCACCGCCCACCAACCCAAGTAAGACCCGGACCCACCGGTTCTTACCGGAGATGATTCATTACAGCTGTTTGTGTTTCCAGAACAATTAATAACTGCGTTGGTTAAAAAATATTTTCATATTTTCTTATAATTTCTTAAACAGGCTCGTTTCAAAATGTCAACAGCTTCACTAAACAGTTTAACATCTTTGAATTTTTTATCTCCTCCTTTTGAATTCAGTTGAATTTTAAATATTAAATATTTTCTTCTGCAAATATTCTTTTGTAACTTCGCAGTGCGCGCGCGGTGCGACTGTTTAACATTTTAATATGAGGCCGATAGCAGCGTGATACTCAAATCCTCCGACAGCAGCAGGACAGAACGAAGCACTTTAGTTTTTACATTCATGAACGTTTTGTTTCGTCACAGTCGATGTTTGATCTGCAGGCAGCTTCAACATTTAATAATAATAATAATAATAATAATAATAATAATAATTAAAGGCTTCACAGTGTTTTTAAATCTTGTTTTGTCTCTTAATGTTTGTCACTGTTTGTTCTTCCGTTTGTTCCCGTTGATCATTTGAAGTTCGTTGTTTTTGTTTTTGTTGCATTTTTTTATTTTTCAGTTTCCGAAACGGCCTCGTTGACTTATTATGGGATGTTTTCATGTTTTCATGTTTCGTCATTTAAATAAACGCATCAGCTGTGATCGGAGGATGAAGCTCAGGTGTAAACGGTGTCTCGTGTTCTTCTCCGGATGGGAGAAGTTTCCCACCGGGTCTCGTGCCGACCCCGCGCGGATCAAACGTGTGAATCCGGTTTGAATCCGTTTGTGATGTAAATGTCGCTGTGACTCCCGGCGGAGGCGCGCGGCCTTTGTGCTCCTCTTGTCTCTGGGCGGAGAAACACGAGTTTACAAGAAAGTTCCCACTTTGAAGTGTGAAGTGTGACCTGTGTGTGTGTGTGTGTGTGTGTGTGTGTGTGTGTGTGTGTGAGTGTGAGTGTGTGTGAGTGTGTGTGTGTGTGTGTGTGTGTGTGTGTTTGGTTCCTGGTTGTTCTCTCTGGTCAGTGATGCTGCTCTGACATCATTCAAGTTCTTCACAAAGAAAATGAAAAGAAGATGATTTTTTCATTTAAATTTTTCATCTTCCTGTTCGCACAATAACAAACAATAACAAACAATAACAAACAATAATAAACAATTAAAAACAATAATAAGGGCCGCCGTTTAGCTCAATCGGGAGCGTGGGCGGCCCATGTACGGCAGGCTCAGTCCTCCACGCAGCGGTCGCG
>JAQMCX010000013.1:246926-267485 GCA_029814765.1 Acanthurus leucopareius
GTGTGTGTGTGTGTGTGTGTGTGTGTGTGTGTGTGTGTGTGTGTGTGTGTGTGTGTGTGTGTGTGTGTGTGTGTCCAAAACCACAGGTCGAAATTTACTATGAAAATATTCCACCTACTTAAAGTGATATTCTGATATTTAAAACCTTTATTCTGTGAAATAATCTGAGTATTTACACTAAATGTAGATAAAGTAATAAAGTAAAAATAGTAATCGAGTACAGTCCTCCTGTAGTAATTGAGTACAGCGGCCCTGCAGCAGTAACTTGTCTCTCATGTCTCTGGACTCGTGTGTTTTTTCCTGCTGCAGATGTTGCAGCTGCAGCTCGTTGGTTCGTTTCGTGCTCAGCAAAGCATCAGCTCTCAGACAGAAGTAATGGAGTAAAAAGTAAAGTATTCCAGTGTTTTTATTTGAAATGTAGTGGAGTAGAATAAACTGGAAATATTCAAATAAAGCACAAGCACCTGGAGTTGTTATGTCAGTAAAGGTACCAGATTACATTCCATCACTGTAGTTTATTTTGACTCTACCACACACACACACACACACACACACACACACACACACACACACACACACGCCATCCTGCTGCCACAGACGCTCATATGAGCAGTAAACCTGTATTCATCCGCTGCTGAAAATAGTTCCCGTCATTTTCTTCCTGTTTGTTTGATAAAAACTTCAGTCAGAAACTTTTTGAGGAAACGATCGAACCTTTAAAACACAAAACTGTTTGTGTCTTCGGTCTGAACCAATGAGAGCGCAGAGCCGCAGACAGGAAGTCAGACAGTCAGCATGTTGCTGGTTGGTGGTTTCAGAGGCAGAGAGGAAGAAGGTGAGATGGTTTCACGGGTTCATGTGATGAAGACGAGGACGAATCAAATGTGACTGACAGTCTGAACGAAAGCAGGAGGAACATTAAACCACCAAATCTCATCGGTTTTAACCGGAAACGAAGCCTGAGGTGCTGAAAAAAGAGTTTTATTCAGGTTGTGGTTAGCTGTTAGCTTAGCTTAGCTTAGCTTAGCATAGAGACTAGAAGTAAAGGGGAACTGTTAGCCTGTCTGAAGCTCAAAAATACAAAAAAGAAACGTCTCTTAAAGGTTTTTAAATGCAGAGAGGCTGAGCTGTGTGTGTGTGTGTGTGTGTGTGAGTGTGTGTGTGTATGTGAGTGTGTGTGTGTGTGTAGAGTAAACCTGTCTCTCTCTCTCTCAGACAGACTGAAGAGCGTTTTGATTTACGTTCCTTCATTAGCGTCTCGTCTTCTGCAGAGTCGAGCTGTTGGTTTTTACTTTCTGCCAAATGGAGCAGAAAGTCGGCGTTCGGGCAGATGTTCCCCCCCGAAACTGAAGTGTTTGAGTTGTGATTCGCCCCGGTGACGGACTAGAGGACAGACGGTGTGTGTGTTTGAAGAGGAGAGACACATCACTCACTGAACTGCTGTGTGTTTAGTGTTAATATTGAATCAGAGTGTGTTTAAGTGAGCTGAAGCTCTTTTAATTAACTTTCACCAAACGTCTGAAGCTTCTCAAAGGTTCACACACAGAAGAAAGTAATGAGATCCTGCAAAAATCCAGATCTTTTCATCACGTTTATCAGGTTCGATGGATAAAATGTGTCAGAAATCCTGTTTGTCGTCCGTCAGCTGAAACATCTGCAGGCAGAAACTCCATCAGCTGACTGCAGATAAGAGTTTATATCCCTGATATGAGACGTTCAGAAACACAAACATGAACCTCATCTGATATTTTGTGGAACTTTAAGTTGAGATGAAGAATAAAACTGCGTTTGATTCGCTGATTCGGTCTGAAAGGTCAGAAACTCCGACGGCGTCGAGCTTCAACAGTAACGAACTCACCAACACTGACGGAGTTCAGCTCATGCAAATGCAGCCGAGGCAGCTTCAGTATTTGAATACAGGAGTCATGTTGAAAACACACCCGTGCTGTGTGTGTGTGTGTGTGTGTGTGTGTGTGTGTGTGTGTGTGTGTGTGTGTGTGTGTGTGTGGGTGTGTGTGTGTGTGTTCAGCCTCTGACACCAGCGTATGTGACAGGTTTATAACACATAATATAAAATACTACGACTCCATACGCTTCATTCATGTTTTTACATACGAACAGCTGTTAAGGTGGAATGTTGACAGCAGGAACAGGTGACAGCAGCATGTGGATGAGATTTTAAGAGACTATATTTCCCATAATGCAGCTGGACGTGTCTCCTCAGAGCCTGCGTGCTTCATGGCGGCAGAGTTTCAGCTGTGAGTTCAGTTGTGTCTTTTCTTGCTGACCTGGTTTTGTTTTGTTCTGCAGACGGGAAGACGAGGACTAAAGACAAATACCGCGTGGTTTACACCGACCACCAGCGGCTGGAGCTGGAGAAGGAGTTTCACTACAGCAAATACATCACCATCAGGAGGAAGGCGGAGCTCGCCACGGCGCTCAGCCTGTCGGAGAGACAGGTAAGAGGAAGCACACGTGTCCTGTTACTGCTGAGAGCTGCTGTGAAGCACAAACACCACAAAATGCTTCAGATGAAAGATGCAGAAAAGTTTTACGTGTTTTCTCGAACACGCAGACTTTTGTTTTGAAATCACAGTGTCAGTTTTTCCTGAAGTTTTTCTGAGCTCATGAATGCACCTTTCCTGCTGCTCCAGGTGAAGATCTGGTTCCAGAACCGCCGGGCCAAAGAGCGAAAAATCAACAAGAAGAAGCTGCAGCAGCCGGCCTCCTCCACCACCACGCCCACCCCCCCCACCAGCAGCAACGGCAGCGGAGGCGGCGGAGGAGGCGGTCTCCATGGAAACGGCGGGAGCAGCGTTGCCATGGTGACGAGCAGCAGCGGCAGCAACGGGCTGGTGTCTCCTTCCTCCATGTCTCTGAACATCAAAGAGGAGTACTGAGGGCAGCAGGTGTTTCATGGGACGCTGATGTCGGGGACGAAAAACTGAAAAACCCCAGAGACTGAAAAACTGTTTGCATCACTTCCTGCTCTCCTGCCAGAGCGCCGAGAAAACTGAGAGGACGTGGACGGGCGAAGCCTCCAGAGAAACAGGACCGACCGTCCCTCAGGCCGTCGCAGCAGATCAGGTCCAGCTGTGATTAGATGTTTGTTTGGGATCAAATCTTCCCGCCGTGAAGTTCAGCCCGTCTGCTGCTTTCGTTCGTTCGTCCCGGCTGAAAATGTTTCACCTCCTGAACTTTAATTCAGCTCTCGGCTCCTGTCAGATCCTCCTCCGGGTCCATCACTGCTGACTGTCTTCAAACTCACAGAACTTTAGTTTAAATTCCAGCGGAGATCATAAAGTTCCCAAAGATTCCAAAACGATGCACGAGATGATGTTGAATGTTTCCATGTGATGGGATGATGCAGATGTTTCGCTCTGTTTGTCAGTAAACGCCGGTGAAGCGGCGGCGAGCAGGTGCAGAAGATGATGAGTAAATGCTGTCAGACAGTGTGGAAAATATGATTTTTTAAAACTTTTAAAGCTACTTAAAAAAAAAAAGGATTTTCAGGGTAAATTCACATTCCAGATGTTTTCTTAGCTTGACGATGAATCTGAAACATGCGTTTATGTTGCTTAATTAAGAAATGTTTTCTGAATTTATGAAGGACAATAAAAAAATAAAATCCAGTGACAGTTGCAGAATCGCTGCATGTTTGTCATGTGATCTGTGAGCGCAGAACATCAGGAACATCAGGAGCATCAGGAGAAAACATCTGCATGTAAGACAGACTGAGTGTAACAGCTGCTGCTGCTGAAAGTGTTTCTCCTCTGAATCCTCAGGCATCTGGTGGACAATCTGAAGATCATATAGATTTATGTTTTTACTGCCAATATTACAAATCCAGCTGCTGAAATTATGTCAGATCAGAACTGAACCTTGAACGTCTGTGAGGTTTCCGACTGATGATGCAGGTTCATTTCTGTTTATTTGGCCCAAACATCCTGATGGTGAACATCTCAGCAGACTCCGGTTCTGCTCTGGTTCTTCTCTGCAGCAGGAAACAGACTAATTACAGTTCAGCTCACTGCTGCTGAAGTTAAAGTTAAAACACTTATTTATGGTAAAAGTTAGAGTAAGAAACTCCCGGCTCTCCGGCTGGTGATCGGCCTCGGATCACAGCAGGTTGTGATTGAGGTGTTTCTCCTCCAGAAGCTTCGTTCTGTCCTGAGTCTGAAACTTTAAGTCTGAAACCTCAAAGGATCGCCTTATAAACCTCCAACTGGATTCGTTCGTGTCGGGTCAGAATCCGATCGAACCAATCAGAGTCCTTGTAGGAGAGAGAGGTGGCAGCTGTGGGCGTGGCTTAGTTCGATGAAAGCGTGAAGCGGCTGCAGGCTATGTTAGCATCATAGAGGTTAGCATCGATGCTACGACAGTTTTATCAGAAAAGAACGACACTGATGGTTTTTGTTCTTCTGACTGCAGCAACAGTGATGAATGTGACTGACAGGACTTTCGTCCAATCACCTTCCAGCTTTTTTTTAAACGACCTGCTGCTTCACAGATGGACGTGTGAAATAAATCCTTTGGATATGTGAAACAGTCCATCTGTCAGGTTACTCTCCTCCAAAAAAACCCAAACACTCATCGAAAACAGGGTCTTCATTCATTCATTCATTCATTCATTCAGCAGCTTCATCCAGAATGAAAAGAATCATTAGTGTCAGTCCTTTACAGAATAGTTGAGAATGAGCTCCACCTCAACCAACTCCAACAGGAACATCCTGCTTTGACATGAATCCAATGAGATCTTACTTTACTCTTTACTTTACTTTACTCTCAGTACTCTGAGTACAGATTACTCAGTGTCTTTTATATTTGGAGTATTTGTACTTTTACTGCAGTAAAGTTCACTTCGACTCATTAAAGCAAAAAACCAGCAGGTTGAATTTCTGCAGCAGAACTTTAGAAAGAAGGAAAGAACCGACGTGAGAAATACAGCGATGGAAAGAAAAGAAGAATGAGAGACACAACACACACACACACACACACACACACACACACACACACACACAGAACACACACACACACACACACACACACACACACACAGGAACATATTTGCTAATTGATGCAGCAGTTGAGGTGTGGTGTCCAAAGGGCGAAGAGGAACACTGGACAAACAGAGCATAGGATCCTGCTATCTACTACTGAGTGTGTGTGTGTGTGTGTGTGTGTGTGTGTGAGAGAGCACAGTGTCTGTTATGTAGGTGTGTGATCATGTGTCCTCACTCAGACCTTTGTCCTTCTGGGTCCATTTTGCCTCCAACAACAGTCATATCTTAACACTGATAGAGGCTATCAGCAGAGTGTGTGTGTGTGTGTGTGTGTGTGTGTGTGTGTGCGTGTGTGTGTGCTCTGAGTTGTTCACACAGCCATCTTGAACTTGAGGTCATAAGACGACTCAGTTTTAAACTTGTAAATCAATTAAAGAAAGTTACATCGAAAAACGAGTCAAACTCTCGTCGTTTTCAAGCTTCGTTCGAATCGACGGCGGCGAGAAAAAAACGCTTCGTTTGCAGGAAGTCGGTCTGACGACGCCGAGGTGCATCATGTTCATGTTCTGAACAATGTCCCGATGAAAGATCGTCTCCAAAAATAAACCGTCTGCATGTAAGAAAAGCCAATGGCAGCTCGCTAACTGTTAGCTTAAGTTAGTTCAAAGAGCTTTTTCAGTCTTTGGTGACATTAAAATAAACTGATGATCAATAATTAAAACAAAATGTCAACAGGAAGTCAAAGTAAAACACAGTAAGTCAGAGAGACTGTGACCACCAACACGTTTCTGTTAGCATGTCAGCTAACGAGCTGCTATCAGCGAGCTAACGAGGTCAAACACTTTGCAAAGACGTGAGGATGAATTTTGCTTCTCTGCTTCGTCTTTTCTAAAGTTTTGAAAAGCTCACAAGTCTTTTGAACTTGATCGTGTTGCTGTCGACATTTTCAACCAGGTTTTGTGTCTTTTTACCCCAAATTTCACCACATTAACAACGTGCTTTTAAACACAGTGTTAATATGAAAGATGAGGACTAACGAAGCGTTTCATTGGGCGGTAAATCACTGCGAAGCATCTCAGAATTTAGGGTCCTTGTGGTTTTATGTGTTTGTTCATGTAAACGTCTCTGCTGTCCAACAAACATTAAACCTTTTGGTCCCGTTTGAAAGTTTTAATGAGTGTGAAAGTGTAAAAAGATTTAAACTAAAGTTTAACTCTTTCATGCAACATTTAAACAACTTAAAGTGACTGAAAGCAGGACGGAGCCGGAGGATCCTCGTTGTGAAGAGCAACGGCTGTGCTCGCCTCATTTTTGGGTAAACAGAGCGTAATGAGAGCGAGCTGCTCGTCTCTGACCGCCATAAAGTTTATGGCGGGTGGATGCAGTAAAGGTGGTTTCACCACAGAGACGCAGATATGTTTGTTGAGGAGGCGTGATGAGCTGTGACAGCAGCGGCGGCCGGACGAGTCGCCACAGTTTGGACTCACAGATCTGTGAATTTCGATCCCTTTCAGTTAAATATTAAAACAAAATGATCTGACTTCAAAAACCCGTCGTGTCTCCAGAATTCTGAGCTAAAACAGAAGTTTAAAAAATGAAAACTGCAGTGAAAAACTCACAGTTTGTGTTTTCGGCTGCTGGATGAACAGCGTGTCTGATCAATACTTTGGTGATCAGTTTGACACCTGACAGACTCACAGGTTTAAAACACGACAGGTGAGTCTGTTACAGTGTGATCAATAATGCTAATTAAATCTCTAATCGCTCTGCAGTCAGCTGATCACTTCACAGGGTCGTATATTTTCATTCATGCTGATGTATGAGCAAAGTAATCAGATTACAGCAGTTAAACATTACATTTTTACTCTCCAACATTACTCGTTTTATGCTAATGTGCCGCTGTAAAATGCTAACTTTAGCATCTTTACGCTCACGGCTTCTTTGCATGCTAGTTTTTATCTTTTTGATGCTAATGTTGCTATTTTTTTTGCTAATTCTTTGTATTGCTGAAATTAAACTTTTAAAATCATAACTTTGATCCTTTTTGTGTTAAAATTGTTTTATTTGTTCTTTTTTATACGCTAACGTTCACTCATGCTAAACCTTTTTAAGTTACAGTTACTTTTTTGTGTCTTTTTTAAGCTAAAGTTACTTCTTTCTGTGCTGACGTGAAGATTTTTAACCGTCTCATTCGATGTGGACAGAATTTCCTTTCAGGGTAAAGAAAGTATTGATAACATTGATCATTTCTGTCTTGTTGTAACAAGTGTAACTGATCAGGACCACTGGATCAATAAATTAAACCACCTGACCTGAACAGTTTCACTTTCACTGGTTTCTGCTGCTTCTTGTGTTTCCCTTCTGACTCACATAGATAAAAGTTTTACGAAAGCAAAGTTCGTGTTCGTTGAACAGGATATTTCTCAGTTTATAAAAGCAGATCCTGTCGTGAAAACGAGCGTGAAGAGAAGAAGTTCGTGTGTTTTATCTGAGCAGGTTCAGTGGGAAACATGAAGAGAAAGAGTGTTTTTATGGCTGAAGGCTGGTGGCTCCTTGTGAACTGTGACGGTGTTAAAGAGGAACAACATCCTCGGCTTATCGCAGGTCGAATGTTCAGCTGGCAGCCAGTCAGAGGCCAATAAAGTGCAGGATGTCGAGGACGTTGCTGCAAACCTGGAAAACAGTGGTAATTATCAACCTGTAACCATTGAACTTATGCAAGGGTCAAAACTTTGACTTTGTATCTCGGCGTGTAAAATCAGGAGTAGGTCAAACTCTCGCCGGCGATGTGGGGACTTTTTAAAATTATCTCCACATTTTCCTCAACAGAATTGAAATAATCTGTTTTTTTAAAATCTCTTTTAGATCAGAAACTTAAAAAGCTTCATGCAGCTGCAGACTCACACACACACACACACACACACACACACACACACACACACACAGAGTTATACAGACAGTGTGTGTTGGTGAAAATCTGCCCCACACACACACACACCTGCATGATGAACTCGCAGGGGCGGCGGCCATTTCAGGGCGCATGTTTATCTCTCCAAAACAAAATGGTTGCCAGCACGACGCCGTGGTGACGCCAGTGAAACAGACCCGTCAGGCCTCGACCTCGACGCCAAAGTGACGCTGAAATGAAGTCCAGACGTTCACCTGGACGTCAGGTGGGACATTAAAGTTTGGTGGGTGAAACACCTTCACTCGTTCACATCAGACTCTGTTTTTAACAGTCGGAGATGTTTACGGCAGCTTTTTCACCCGCAGAGACGATAATTAGAGCAAATAAAACAGGAAAAGACAACAAAGTGAGCAAATAACTCTCACCTCTCGCTGGCGTCCATAAACGCTCAGTGAATCGTCTCCTGCAGTCGCTCATCCAGACTTATACAGCCGCATGTTTATGGGCCATTTTACCATAAACTTTCATTTACAATATACTTACTGGCCCTAATACGCCCCTGTATTGGCCACATTGATTGTGGATAAACAGTGGAGTTGTAAAGGTGCAGTGCTGGAACGGTAGTGCGCTGTAAAGGGCAGATAATACTGAAGACATGAAGGGGACTACTGGTATTCCCCCAAAACAGCCTCGTAAAACGTGGCAGATTTTAATGAGGTTTGGTTTGTCGCTGACGGTGGGAGTTCACGCTGCTTTATGGACGGAAGTTCATCACAGGAGGCGAACAAACAGGAAAACACAGAAATGTAGATTTAAAAAATATTCAAATTAAGTTTTTATCTTATTTTTATTTATGGAAATATTAAGAAAATTAAAGAGAATAAGAGACGATTTTGTATCAAAAATAATGTAGAAAAAGCTTAATTATAACAGCAGAGGTTTAAATAAATACGGACAATTAGACTATTTTAAAAAAAGAAAATCATACAAAGATTAAAAATATTTTATATAACGGTAAAAAACATATATAATCAATCAAATGTTACTGAAATAAATTATGGATAAATAAATCAAATGCAGCAAAGTTCCCTGTAATATCAAATTAATAACTGTAGGAAAAATGTTTAATAAAGGTTTGATTTGAATCATAAAATAATGTAAACGCTTAAAATTTGACACCCAATTAAAAAAGAAATATATAAATAAACACTTTGCACATAAAATTTTTTAAACCTGTTTAATTTTATTTAAATAAAAATTAGACTTTAAGTACAAAATGAGTCATAGAGATAAAAAAACACATAATGACAAATTACAAAGACAAAATAATAAAATTAAAAATAAAAAGTGTTCAAACATTTTATTTTTGTCAGTTTGTTTTATTTTCTGCAGCTTGTTTCTGTGTGTGTGTGTGTGTGTGTGTGTGTGTGTGTGTGTGTGTGTGTGTGTGTGTGTTTTACAGCAGTCGAGTCTTCAGGTGAAACGAGGAGTTTTATGAACAGACAGATTAGAGTCTATCAGTCAGACGGATTGTTGTCTGTTACAGATCATCATACAGTAAACTGCTGCAGCCCCATTAACCTACATCAGATAGACCACACACACACACACACACACACACACACACACACACTCACACACACTCACACACACACACGTTTCAGCCCGTTCTCTTATCAACTGAACAATTTCAATTAAGTGAAGTTTATATTATTTTAGTGACGTGATTCATTGTGCTTCATTATAATTTTACTGCCTTTAATGTGAAATTGATCAGCAGATTGAAAACGTTTTCACGATCGTTTAAGTTATAAATCAGATCAATATTTTTATAAAATGACACTTTATTCGTTATGACTCAATAATAAATACAGATTCACGTACATGTTCATAGTATTTGCTGAAAAAACAATAAAAGAATCAGAAAAAATCCAACAGAACTTCAGTTTATAAAACATCTCTGCCAGTAATATTTCCCACAATGCACTTCAGTAGCTTCAGGTGTTTGGGTGTCGGCGGCGGCGAGAATGAGGACGCGTCTGTTTGAGACGATGATGGAGAGTTTCTGAACGACGACACGAAGCTGAAATCAAAACAGTTTATTTTCTGTGAAAAAAGAGCAAAAGGTTTCAAATTCAAACAGAATTAAAAACAAACTGCAGCAGCTTTTCTTAAAAACTCACTCATGAACCACAGAAACGTCTCCGTGGACGCAGCTGTGACCTCCGGCCACTGAAGGTCAGGGGCTGATGGGAAACGGTGTTCAGTGCTTTTAAATGTCATCAGAGTGGAATTTTAATTTATGTGTTTGTGTTTCTATAAAAAGGAACTTGGATTTCACGGGGAATCACAGGAGATGGAAGTTTATCGGCTGTTTAAAATGATAAACTCAGCTCGTGTAAAAGCTTTTAGGGCACTTAAGTGTGATTTAACAGATAAACGGAGGTGTGTGTGTTTTTGGAGAGTGTCCTCGGCGGCTTGTGACGACCTCACGAGGACCAGCGAACGTCACAAACCTCTGAAACCGAAGCAGTTCAGATATCTCGGTTCAGCTCAGCGAGCGTCTCTGAAACACTGAGTGTGTTTCTGTGAAACGTCTCTGCATCAGAAAACTGAGCGGCCTCGCCGTCGGTCAGCAGGTTTCGGAGCTTGAGGACGAATCCTTCTTTTCGTTTGGTCACCTGACCTGTTCGAATGAGAACAGACGCGGTGAGACTGAAAGGAAGAAAGTGAAGCAGCTCCCATCTTCTCCTCAGCCAGTTCCAGCCTTTGAGCTCCAGGGGGCGCTGCAGAGTTTTATGTTGCCTATTTTTACATTATTGAGTAGAAGATAAATGTTCCACTGCGATGGACAATAAAGTTTTATTCTGTTTTAACCAAAGTTTCATTTGGTCTCGTTGCTACTTGCAGGCTAACGCTACAAGCTAACCAGCACGCTGCGTCCTGCTGAACTCGCTCGTTTCTTTCTCACGACAGAATTTAAAATCACAAACATCGAACATTCTGATGTTTCGGATTCAGATTCATCGAGACTTCGATTCAGTCGACAACTCGTCCGAAAAACTTGAACACGTCTCTGTTTTCAGCAGGGAATCGAACCCGAACACAAGACCTGTTCGTTAGTTTTCAACCAGCCGAGAGCAAAAAGACCTTAAAGATCTTTGAGAAAATGTTTTTCAAACGTTTCGACTCGTTTCGATGATTCGATCAGTTTCACTTCATGTTCCTCAACTTAGATCAGTTTTTATATCATTCTGTGTTTTCTGACCTGCAGGTCACTAAACCTGCTTTAACTTGGTGTGTGTGTGTGTGTGTGTGCGTGTGTGTGTGTGAGTGTGCGTGTGTGTACGTGTGTGTGTGTGTGTGTCCCACCTGCCTCACCTTTCCTCCTCATTAACCTTCGTCCTGGTGATAGCGTCGAGGATTTCGACACAACTGAGCAGAATCCTGATTCCTCTCCAAGTTCATGTTTGACAACATGAAGAAACACAGACAGACTTCTTCTTCTTCTTCTGCAGCCACCTGGAGAAGAAGAAGAAGAAGAAAAAGAAGAAGAAGAAAGAGCAGCACCTCTTCAAACTGAGTATTATTTAATTCTCATGAAAAGCTGATGAAGGGAAGTAAATTGATGTAAATAAACATAAAATCAGGATTCGTGTGTTTTATTTCCTCTTAGTTTTCTTTGATTCTTACGTCAAAGCTCAGCTCTTCTTTCTCTTCTGTTTGCTTCAGCTCTACCTGTCTTCCTCTCTGGCCCTCAGGCTCTTAAACACCATCAATAGTTAACCAATGAAGAAGAAAAAGGAAGTCACAGGGTGCCATCACCTCTGATATGGTTTTATGTGACGCTTGTCCTCGTTATGACCCCAGTCGAGTTAAACTTTATGCCTCAGAGCCGCAAACACAGAAGGAAATCTGCAGAAAAGCAGAAATTAAAACATCTTGTCTCTGTTCTGCCTTCAGATGCCTGCGGCTCATTCATGTGTTTCTGTGCTCAGGATTTTCAGACTCTCTGAGCTCGCAGACAGACAGAAGAGCAGACAGACAAGCGAACATGTCGCCCTGCAGGGGAAACACAGCGAGAACGAAGCCTCAGCCGGCTGCAACACGAGCAGAAAACGCTCAAAACGCTTTAATCTGCAAAACATCCAGGAAGGAAGATATTCAGACCTTTAACTTGAGCATGAAGTGGTGAGAGAAACAGTGTTACAGATAAAATCACCATCCTGACCCCAAATCAGTGTGAGACAAAGGATGAAGGGCTGAGAATGTCGTCATGTATTCATAAACCCCAGAGATTAGACCGAGCCCTGACAGCATGTCCTGTTACCGCTGCCCATCCCCGAGTGTGTGTCACAAGTCATGTTTTCTAGATATGATTTGCTTAAACACACACAGGCAAACACTCCCACACACACACACACACACGCACACACACTCACACACACACACACACACACACACACACTCACACACTCATACACATCAAAGCAGCCGCTGCCTGCTGTGTTTCAGTCTGTGAGGCTCCAGAGGTTTGAGACTCTGTTTAACCAGAAACAGTTAGTTTGCTGCAATCTGTGTGTGTGTGTGTGTGTGTGTGTGTGTGTGTCACTGTTTGCCTTGTAATAATATAATAATTTGACCTTTCACACATGCAGATTGGTGACATTTTAACAACCCTATTAACCTGCGTCTTACTTCACTTCTGTGTGCACTGGAGGTCAAAGGTCACGACCCCGAGACGACCGAGGAGGACTCGCACCTCCGAGCGTGCTAAAGATGCTAATTCTCCTAAAGCATGCTAACGACAGGGGTAGCCGGCCGGTCTCTTCCTGGCTCTCGATTCCCGCCATTGTTTACCCAGACTGCACCTGTGAATTCTGACACCAGGATGGTTTGAAGGATGAGACGGAGGAAGAGGAGAACAACAGGGAGGAAGGTCCAAAACAAACTCATGAGAAAGACAAAAGATGCTGCAGGTTTACAGCTTCTCTGATGCAAATGGACAAAATGTCTCGATCGCAGTTCAACAACAGAGCAAATTAAACCCGTAAAAATGATCACAGAGGTTTTTGTAAAAAAGAAACTGTTTTCAATTTTTTAAAAATTAAACTGATTCTTTCTTTGCAACCAGACAGAGGCAGATATTTTTAAAAAAAGATAAAAACTCAATCAGAAGATCAATAAAAGTCATTTGAAGACTGAACTTAAATATCTGAGTTGATTCCTGAACAGTTGATGTTTTTTTTGGGGGTTAAATGACGGAAACACCGTCCACGATGAGCAGAGCTGGAGGAGGCTGACGGGCTGTAAAGGTTAATCATTTTAAACACACACACACACACACACACACACACACACACACACAGGTACAGTATGCAGCGGCGTACAGGTGGCGAGGTGTCGCGGTTCTCATGGCTTTATGGTGTCGATGTGTGTGAACGTGTCCATAAACGCTGCAGGTAAACTGCAGCCGCCGTCACTGACGAGCTGATGGATCGTTTGTTTGGCGAAGAGCTCAGCGGTGGGAAAAACAACACGCTCAGCTCTCTTATTGTCGCCATAACCGAAGGTTTCAGCAGCTTCACTTCCTGCACCACCAATCAGATCCTTCACTTAATACTGTAAAAGTACTCTGTTACTCTCATCTCACTGTCTCTTTGACTCTGTAATGAAAACTCTTGTCTGACATGATGAATCATCCATCACAGATTTTTTCTGATCAGGAATTTGCCTTGAATGAATTAGCTCGCGGGAACAAGAGCGCTTTAAGCTAACGTTGGCGGCATGCTAGCTGTGCTGCATACAGGAAGCACCACGGTTCAAAGGTCCTAAATTAAGTAATCCACTTGGCAGCAAAGCTGGAAGGCCAAACTCTTTACTGTAAGTCCTCCTGCAGAGAAGGACGTTTCCTGAAGGTGGAGTTCTCTGTAAATGACACAGAATATGGACAAAACAAACAAACAAACAAAGCAGGAGGAAACGAGCCGTTAACCTTGTGTGTGTTTTGTTGGTATTTCTTTACTTCCTGTCTGTCTCACAGGCCTCAGTGCTGTTTGCTGTAAAATCACATTAAGAAAAACTTCCACTTTTCATGCTTTTACTCTTTAACCTCTGTGTGTCTGTGAACAACCATTAAATGTGATCATGTTGTTGACTGCAAACAATGACGACTTTACGACGTTCGCACGCTGTGTTTATGACACGAAGCGTTCGCCTGTTCATCGCCTGCTCTGCTGAAACCAGATCAGAGGAAACTTACAGGACGTCCGAACAAATCTGAGCAGATTCTGACCCGACAGGTCTGAAAACACTGTGAACAAACACGGCGAGTTAAATAATTTCACCAGTTGCGAGAAACATCCAGGCGTGACTGACAGTCACCAGAAATCATTAACAAAAGGTCACACCGCAAAGTTCCTCCACCCAAATGTTAACATGGCTCCTGTTAACATCGTTTATCACCGGTTTACAGGTCACAACTCGAGTAAATCTGATGCATTTCAGTCAAACTTTCCAACTTCCGTTCAAACATTTGGGGCAAAAATGAGACTTGAAGTTGAGTTTCACACCTCAAAGTTCTTTCAAACACACAAACACGTCTCTGAACTCCATCGTCCACTGTTTTGTTAATCCATTCCACCTGTTTCTTCATCCTGTCATGGAGGTCTGGTTTGATTCTCAGCTTGCTCATCAGCACTGTGGTGCTTGGATTCAAACCGACAACCTTGTGCAGAAGCCTCCGTCCCACCCGTCCTCCGTCCCCCCTCTGCTGCCCTCCTGGAGAGGAATTATCTGCTTCTTTATGGATTTATGGGAGATTTATTGTTTTACACTGATGAGTATTTATTTTAGTCTGCTGCAGTAAAATCACATAAAAGCCACAATAATTCTCATCACACACACGAGTATTTGTGTTTTCAAGTGTTTGATAGATGTTATATTGATGTTGCATAATGTGAGCGGCTGCTGCCTCTTTTCTGCGTCTGAAATGACAAACTTTTGACAGAAATGGGTTTTAATAAGTAAGTTTAGTTTAATTTAATCCTTTGAGATGTACCTGATATTGATTTTCCAAAAAAAAGAGATTTTTTTTGTTTTATTTGTATTTATAAATTAAAGTGACATCATAAAAACAATTCTGTGTTAAACTTTTATCTAAACCTGATTTTAGACTTTAATAAAATAATTTAAGGCTAAATTTAAAAAAATTCTATCTATCTATCTATCTATCTATCTATCTATCTATCTATCTATCTATCTATCTATCTATCTATCTCAAATTCAACACAGGTTTCGCCATTGGTCATTACGACAAAATATTTTGTTTAATTATTTTTATGTCAACATTATTACATTTAGATTATAATCAACTATGTAAACTTAATTTCATTTAAAGCTCATAAATGAAACAGTTATTCAACTTGAGGTAAAAAACACTTAAACTTTTTGTGACTGAATGTCGGAGACTTGAAACACGTCAGTATATTCAGCATTAGAGAAAGTGAGCTGAATGATTTACAAAAGACTTAAACAAAAAGAAAAAAATTATTAAAGGTACAGACTAAAAAAAAACTAAAAAAAACAATATGAAAACAACACAGAAAAGAGTGATAAAAGAAATTCTAAATTAATAGATTGATTTGTAATCATAAAGAGGTCAGGGTGTAAATAAAGTTGTAATAAATACATTTTGAGTTACTAAGTTAGAATAAACAATGAAGCAAATAAGAAAATTGATATATTAACTATTTTTAAAATTTCTTTTTAGTTAAAATTTGGCAATTTAAATTAAATCGTAATTTTAATTTATTAATTCAAGTCAATTGATAATTTTAACTGTAAATTTATAATTTTTTTTTCAAAAATGTAATTAATCAATTTGATTTTTAATTTAAAAAACAGCACAAAACACATTGGCAGATTTAATAAAGAAATAGCAAACAATGTGAAATAAAGAAATACTGAAAAAATTACAAACTAAAACAAAGAATTAAAATATTCAGAAGTGCTTTTATGAAAAATTAGTTTTTAGCTCATTACACCTTCAACAACCAATAAAAACATCCCATGTAAAAGACAGTCAGTGTTTGTTTATCTTTAAATTCATGAAATGATTTATGACAAAGTGCAAACTTTCAAAAATATACATATAATTCAGTCGAATATATTTCAGTGTCACAATTAAGACGCCATAAAAACACTCGTTATGATCTCTGTGAAATTCTGGCATCTTCACTATCACTTTATTTTTTTTATTATTATTATTGTTATTGTTGTTGTTTATAGCAATTAAACCAGAAGACTTGCCGTGACCGAGAAAGCAGCAGATGACACACCTGTCAGAGTCCGTGTACAGGTACAGGTACGAGTTTCTAAAACAATCCAAGTTAAGGCAAAATTAAAACACTGACCTTAATCAGAGTACTTAAAAAAAAAAAAACAGGTTAGCAATCCTTTTAAAATATCTTTTTAAAGTCATCTTCCGTTCTCACAGACAATAATTAAACGAAATCAATCGGCTTTGCCAAGTCGTCCTTTTTCATGGCTTTGATTTTCAGTTTTTATCAACGTCTAACCTACTTTTACAGAAATTAGGTTGGAAAAGAGAGACTGCAAACAACGAAGAAGAAGGACGGAGAAGAAAAGAGAAGAAGGAAAAAGAACATTTCAAAAGAAGAGATAAGGAGGATTGTGTGTGTGTGTGAACTGGGTGTCCATCTTGTTTCTGTTTCCCCCTGTCACCTGTCTCCAGGTAAACCATTAACCTGCTAAAAGCCATAAAACTCCACTTTATGGAAAGTTTAATGATGGTGGTGTCGTAAACACTGCAGGCCTTTTATTGCCTTGCGGGCTGTTGCCGCTCACCTTGACACGGTCTGCATGCGAGAGAAAATGTCGACGGGGTCGAGTTTAACCCCCAAAACTTCCAACATGAGCTGCTGCTCTTCTGCTAGCTTAGATTACTTGTAGCTCGCTAGTTTGCAACACAGCAGGCTTCAAAATTCTGTCAAGATTATTTATTTCCACAGTTCACTTTTTAAAATATGTTTAAGGCTGAAATTAATCAGAAACAGTGAGAGATTATGCAAGAGGAGGAACACATCATAGGTATCAGACACAGGAGAGTTTGTAGAATATATTAGCATGTAGCGTTAGCATGACGTGACAGTGCAGCACGAGGTGGGAGGCATCTGTGATCCCACTCCGGATATGTTCGTAAAAGTCTTAAATCTGTTGTTGTGTTTTTTTTTTTTTAAATAAAACCAAAACACTTTGCCTGCTTTGTGTCCCTCAGTATTTCTGACTAACAGTTTTTAAATTGTGACATAAGTTGATGAACAAGGACTCAGTTTTTTAAAATGTTTTTTTGACTCTCAGCTGTCTTTCATGTTTTCACCACATTTTAGTGATTGAATGATGCAGTTTATACATGAACTTCACCGGAGTCGGAGGGAGGAATTTGAGAAGCGTGACGGATGTAAAAACCACAAAGAAACACTTTCGTACAAACTTTAAAAAAATGGGCTGTGACATTAACTGACAAACCACTTAACTTGAACTGTGTAAGAGGAGTTTTATTCCGACTGAATAAGGGATTATTGGATTGTTGAGGGTCATTACACGACTGAAGGTGGATGAGTTGAGGCCAAAGGTGTCTTTTAGGTGGCAAGAGGATAAATTTTTATTCCGTAACATTTGCTATACTCTGGTTTCAAAGACAGATGGAGAACAGTTGGGTTCAAAAGGCTCTACAGGTGATTTTCTTCCTGAGGAGTTTGGTTATCATCACTTCAGAAAATGTTTTATTTTTAATCTGTGAATTGAATGAATTGAAAATGTGATGATAAAGCAGCCATAAACAGTAAAAAAATATCCCCTGCAGAGTGAGTTTGGCCCCCAGACCCCGAAGGTTCGGGCGAAACCCTGAATGTTTTCAACATGAGACACAGGACGGCCCCACGTCCCAACAAACAATACAATCCAAATTTAAATCAAATGTTTGTCATCTAAAATCTTGCTCTGTGTGTGTGTGTGTGTATAATTTTGTTTTACTGAGGTTTCTGATCAGCAACAACAAGAACAACTAAACTACGTATATATAATGTGAGAGGACCATCTAGTGATCCTTCAGCAGACGGATGTTTCCCTCACAGCTCATCTTATCTGAACCGCTGCTGCCACCTTGTGTTTAAGAGTGTAATAGAAGTTACTCCAGTACAAGCGTCATAAAATCACTGGATGATATAAAAAAATAACTATTTAAACTGTTTGTACTCTGGAAATAGTGACAAATAAAAACAACAAGGTTTAATCTGCAGTACAGTATTTGAGCAGGTCTGTCCCTGCAGATCCAGCTGTGACATCAAACAGGCCAGCTGACTGTCCTGACTGAGCCCGGGACAAGATCATCTGAGATCCCCCCCCCCAGCCCGGATCACCCGGATCACTCCTCTCCTCTTCCTCTTCTTCTTCTTCTCTCCTGCCATCACATGTACCTCGTTCACTCTGTCAGAGTCGGTCATTTCTGTCGGCCATAATGCAGGATCTGTAAAGTTAGGCCCCCTCCGGCTCCACCGTGACTCTCTCTCCCCGGTAGCCCGGCTCTCACCCTCCGGTCGCTCCGGGGCAACGAGTCCCTCCCACATCACTCTCTCTGTCAGCTGACTGCAGCTGCATCTCTCTCCTCTCTGACGGACCAAACTCAGCTGTTTCTGTTTCACGTGTTGTTTCAGGCTTTTATACTTAACGGATGTTAACATCAGAGCTGACCGGTTAGCTTACGAGGCTGCTAATCGTTAGCTGCTGTTTCTCACCTTGTTGACTTTACTAGTCTCAGCTTCACCGTCACCACCTTTTTAAATATTTATTGAGTAAATCTCTAAGGCTTCTATTTTCTTCTTCTCTTCATCTCTTTTCTTTTCTTTTCTTTTCTTTTTTGAGCACCGGACTTGTTGGGGGGGGGTTCTTGACCACTATTTCAAGGACAATTACGAAGAAAACAAATAAAAAGCTTTTATGGAATTCAAATATTATATATTTGAGTGATTTTGAATAATTATTCCATAATTTAATGAGGGCCCAGTTCTGCCCCCCCCCCCGTGCCCGGGACAACAGACCCGTTTGTCCCCCCCCTGTCGGCGGGGGTGCATTCAAGGACCACATCATTGCTTTCATTTGTAAAAAGGGCAAATTAGATGTTTTTTAGAAATCATTTATATCATATCAAGCTCTTTTTTCCCCCAAAGATCTGAAACATCAAAGTGACTGAACTGTGGACATTTGGTGTAAAGACCCAAAAACACAAGAATAAAGTTTTTCCTTTTCTAAACGCTGCTGGAGTGACTTTAGTTTCACTTCGCTGTTTCTGATTTTGATGCAGATCTTTGAGGTGTCACATGCGTCTCATGTCTGCAGAAAGGACCTGAATAAGGTCGGTGGGTTTGTGTGCCTTAAAAATCCACTCACATCATCCCATCATAATCACCACGTTTACTTTCCCCGGTATAAATATAAATATATACACAGAGAAGGAGAGTACTGATCTGGTGCCTGTTAGTGAGTTAATTTAAACTTTTATCCACAAGAGGAAACGCTGAGTCACATGTGAGTCAAGCTCAAGTCTGGAGAGACGAGAAAAGATTTATAACATAATGTCTTATTATGTTGTTGGATCAACACCACTGACATTTAGGAGATTTAAAAAGTGATTCTGAATGGTTTCTTACCAACCGAGTTACCAGGAAAGAGATCTGTAGTTCTTCATGCTTAATTTTTAACTGTGCATTTCTTTGTTAAAGGTCTAATAATGTAAGGGCACAAAAGACATGGAATTATGAAAAAGATAGTTTTTTTTCTAAATATATCTTGTTCAGTTAAATTCTTCCATTATTTTTCTAAGGTGAAGTAAAGGAGGCCATCTAACAAAGAAATGATGTGAAAATTCTTGTTTCTGTCAGTTTCAGTCAGATGAGGTTGAAGCTGCTGGTTTGTGCCAGAATGAGTCTCATTTTTATGAGAAACATCATTTACAGATCGTCGGCCTCGGTTTAAAGTCCTTTGCTGACATTTCTACAGATGTGAGAGAAGCTGTCGGCTCTTTCAGGAGTTTTTGTAAAGTATAAAATCAAATGAATGTCAAAGTTTTCGCGGTTTTAACGGAGTCGTTTTAAGCTCAGAGAGCAGACAGAGCGACGCGCGCGCGCCGCCCTTCACCTCACATGAACCTGTTTTACAGTTAGAACGCAGCGACGTCACGTTTAGAAATCAGCCAATCCCCGACGAGCGACAGCGCAGTAATATTTGCATAGTGCGCATATAAAGGAAAACCCCACTCTGACTGCAGCTACTCGTTGTGAGACACACAGACAAACTCAAAATGCCTGATCCACCCAAAGTAGCGAAGAAGGGCTCCAAGAAGGCCGCCAAGAGCGTCACCAAGGGCGGCGGCAGGAAGAAGAGGAGGCCCAGGAGGGAGAGCTACGCCATCTACGTGTACAAGGTGCTCAAGCAGGTCCACCCCGACACCGGCATCTCCTCCAAGGCCATGAGCATCATGAACTCGTTCGTCCAGGACATCTTCGAGCGCATCGCCGGGGAGGCCTCCCGTCTGGCTCACTACAACAAGCGCTCCACCATCACCTCCAG
>JAQMCX010000013.1:284385-298021 GCA_029814765.1 Acanthurus leucopareius
AAAGGATGTAAACTCTTGTGCCAGTGCTTCCGAAGCCTGGATGCAAACCGATATCCCATGTGGCAGGTTAAGGCCTTTAAAAGAACACGTTACACACATTTAAAAAAATAAAATAGTAATTAAAATAAAACATTATTGTGGATGAATAAAGTTGTTAATCCGCATTGTTCTTGTTTCAAATCGTTTGTGATTCAGTTCTTCTCTTCACTTGCAGTTTCTTCTTTGTGCCGCCAGGTGGGACAGGTGACACCGATACCGAGGTTACCGAGGTTACCAAGGTTACCAGGTACCCAGGCGGGGCGGGGCGGGGCGGGGTCAGGTGTCACTTTGTTTACCTCTTCCTCCACTTTGTTCTGATCGCCGTTGGTTTCGTTCATGAAGTCAAAGTACCGGATAAAACCCCGGACAGGAAGCCGTGTCTCCGCGCGCAGGTGGATCTCTGATACCGGATCCGTCGTTCGTGGCCTCGTGCAGCGGGTTTAGGGGACTCTGTCCCGGTTCGGTGGATTGTTTCCTACACAAAGCGACACGATGCGAGATGTTCAGCTGAGTAATGAGACGTGCAGGAACGGTAAGAAAAACGGACACGGTGGAGGAACTTCAGCTCCTCATCGATCACCGATCACCGATCACCGATCACCCTCTTCCCCTGTTTCCTCCGTGTGAAAGAAAAATGTTAAAACAGAGAGAAATGCAGTTTTTAAAGTAGTTTGACATTTAAAAGATAATCGCATTCATACTCTGAGTGTTTTAATAAAATGCTGCTTCATCTGAATTAATATAAAAATATTTCGCCGCATTTCAGGAACAAACGGCGTCTCGTGCCTTTGATCCGGTTAACCGGCAGCTGAAAAGCGATTAAAACAGTTAAAACGTGTTTAAAAAGTCTCAGTTTTATCTGACAGCGTCTCTACGCTGTAAAAACACTTTAAACACAAATCTGAAGATAAAATGTGAAAACAAAAGTCTTATTTAACGAGTTTAGATGTGAAACCTGTGGAAGACGCTTTGCCCTGAGTCTTGTCTGGAAGGCGGCTGCAGTGACAGGTGACATTTTAGAAAATTAAACTAAAAAGTTGTTTGTGTCATTAATGATGTGAAACACTGAACTAAAGGAAGTTCTGTGAAACTCATTTTAATGTCACTGAGGTTAGAAGATGAAGGTAAAACCTCACAGGCGGATCATTTCCTGGTAAAACTGTCTGATGTCCGTTGGAAAAGTAGAAACGTTGTTAAAAAGCCTTTAAACCAAAGTGAACATTCATTCATTAACTCTTCTGACTTTATTCTGTTTATCAAACTGAAAGTCTGAGATAAATGTCACATCTCTGGTTCAGCTCGTCTGCTCTGCACTGACGTCAAACACTCATATGGAGTTTAAAAACAGGTGTTTCTCACCTGTAAACACTTAAAGGGACTTAGTTCTTCACAGAGATAATTATAGAAAATGTTCAGATGAAGGAGCCACATGATGAAGAGTTTTTCTGCAGATTTAGTCAAAAAAGAATCAATCTTTTCTTCCTCTGATGATTTATGAGAGTAAATGTCACCTCAGTGTTCTTTGCTTTTAATTTATGAGATTTTTAAACTTGTTTGATCGATATTTCATCATTTCTTTGAGTGTTTTTTCTTCTTTTCTGTGACAGTAATCCAAACTCGCTGTCTGTCGCTGTGAGCTCGGGCCTCATGTTGACAGTGTAAACACTGAACTGCTCTGCAGGTTATTCAGCTTTCTGTCTCCTCATGTTCCTCACCACGGTCGAACCAGAACGAGTCGACCTTTCACCTCCACAGAAAACAGCTCAGAGGACAGAAACGCAAACACTCAGGAAACGTTTCCGTCCAGGAAATCTGTCAAATTCAGGAAACTGCGATTTCAGGAATGTTTAAGAATTTCTGCTCGAAATTTAGTTTGTTAATGTTGTTAAATCTGATTGGTTGTAAGAAAAATGTGGAAGTGAACACAACATACAAAATAAAACACACACACACGCACACACACACACACACCATGTGTTGCTTTAGATTTATTTGATTTTTCAATTGTGAGCAAAATACAGAGCAGAACATTTTAGTGTAAATATTCGCTCATCAGTGCCCTCTGGTGGTTTAAATCACATCACAACAGGCCAAGTCTGCAATCCTTGAAGCTTATTGGCTGAAACAAAAGCAAAATGATGAATCTGATGCTTATTGATCTTTAAATTTTCCTGAAAGTTTCATCTCAGCAGCCTGATGAATCGACGTCGCTCTCTGTTTGCTTCTCCAGTAAAATATCTCAACAACTCGACTCGTTACAAACCGCATTCACACGTTCATGCTGTGTGGATGAACTTTACCCTCCGACCTTTCATGTAGCGCCATCAGCAGGTCAACATTTTAATGCATCCAAAGCTTTGGATTATCAGCAAATACCTGCAGAACTTAAGACTTTCCCATCAGCCACTGCTGTACTGCGTGTTAATTAGCCGATGTTAGCATGCTAACTGGCTAAAGGTGGCGAACCTTGTGAACCTGATAGCAGCTAAACTTGAGCAGCACTTTAAAGCTAAACATGTTTTCTATCAAACTGTTTGATTTCTTAGCAGAAGTAAACCTGCTTCCACAAATGTCTGTTGAGTTTTCGTGAGGAAACGTTTGAAACTGAAACAGCCGACGAGTTTCGATGCTTTTTGTCTCTTCAGGCTCTGAACTGCGGCTGTGGTGTGGATCTCAGGCCACAGTGTGTTTCCTCACCGGAGACCAAACCCTGCTGTTCCACCCACACCTGGGCAACGGCACCCACACGACAGGTGGAGTCACACCCACACACACACACACACAGGCACACACACACACACACACACACACACACACACACAGCTCTCACATCCTGTTCAATGGACGTGAGTGTGTTTGTTCAGGACTGAGGCTCCTTGTTTGTGTTTTATTAAGGATCTACTTTAAATCTGCGTCCGTGTTTATTTAAGAGACTAAAATTCAGGTTAAACGCTGTTTAGTGACCGCAGCATGAAAAGGCTTTAAAAAAGAGAATTTTGATGCTCAACACAAATAAAAATATTGTTAAAAGTCTGAATATTTCAAAAGGAAGCTGTGAGGCTGCAGAGAAAATAACCGCATGTGTTTTTGTTTGCTGAAGTTGATAAAAATCTCAAACTTCCTCCATGAACACAATGCAGAGAGGAAGAAGAGACACACTGTTCTGTGTTTCAGCCTGTTAATGAAACAGTGAATCAAAATACCAGCAGAGAAAAAAACTGCTGGTTTTGAGGCGAACAAACTATTTTTAATGTGTTTTATTTGAACATTTTAACTGCAGAAACAAACTCAAGCGTCCGTCACTGAATGAGCTCAAACTGCAGAGAAAAACAGCAAAAACACACGAAAGGTTTAAGCGTCACATCTGTATCTTATTATGTGATTCGTTACGACACAAACAGGAAGCTGCAGTTTTTGTTCAAAGAATGTAAACGTGACTTTTGGAGGAAGACGTTCTTCATTAAACCAGCAGGACAAAAGAAGAGTCACATGATGTTTTACTGATGCAGAAACAGACAAACAGACGCCAGATGATTCATCAGATTTACTCCACAACACACTTTAATCTATTTCAATATTGTTCTAAGGAAGCCAAGAGCAGGAAGGAACAATCAAACATCAGATAATCTGCTCAAATTAGAAATAAACTTTAATCTCAACATTATTGTGATTAATTTTAAAATGAACTTTTATTAATTTACATTTATTAATAGATTTTTAATAACTTCAGTTCACTTTGCACTTAAAGCCACAAATTAAAGGACAAATCTGTTCACACAATATAAAACACACACACACACACACACACACACACACACACCTGCAGATTTGTACACAGGTTTCATTTCATTGTGAAAAACGTCGAGCGTCCTCTGAAGTTCCTGGTTCATTGTGATTGGTTGATGTCTCATCATAAAACTTTACTCAGTAAATCACTTAAATGTTTCTCAGGTTTGATAAAGTCTTTAAACACACACACACACACACACTGCAGGTTCACACCCTTGTGGACACACACACACACACAGACACACACACACACACACACACACACACTCCGCTGACTCCATGTTTGTCTGCAGACCTGCAGGCGAGCGGCGTCTACAACCTGTGGCTCGGCCTCACGCTCGCCCTGCTGTCCGCCTTCCTGATTGGTGGGAGCGTCATTCTGAAGAAGAAGGCTCTCATCCGATTGGCCAAGAACGGTCACACCAGAGCA
Organism: Acanthurus leucopareius; assembly: GCA_029814765.1. Taxonomy (NCBI): domain Eukaryota; kingdom Metazoa; phylum Chordata; class Actinopteri; order Acanthuriformes; family Acanthuridae; genus Acanthurus; species Acanthurus leucopareius. The sequence continues at coordinate 288,644 of JAQMCX010000013.1, forward strand.
GGTGAGCAGACGGAGACTTACCTGAGGCCCACACACACACACGCACGCATACACACCCACACACACACACACACACACACACACACACAGACACACACACACACACACACAGGAGTGATTATGTTCATTCCAAAAAGATTAATTTGATTTAAAAGCCAAAACGGAAAGAAAAGCCTCGTTTTGAAGGAATAACTGCATGTTTTCACAGCAGAAACGTCTCTGACAGTCACACTGTTATGAATCAATTAAATCTTTATTTATATTTTTCAAATTTTATCATCACATCACACATTCAAATTAATTTTTTTATTAAGAAGTAAAACTCATGATAAAAATAAACACTGAGGGACAAAAAGTGGAGAGTGTGAATTTGCTGTTTCACTCTGTTTATCAGGAGGTTTCAGGCCTCTTTATCTCACAGTTTCAGGAAATGAACTAAAACATGACGAACGCCTGGAAGTGACCGAGTGAACTGACCACGTTTAGTCATCAGTGAAATACGAACAAACCTGCGATGAGCCGACGTTTTCTGCGTCTCAGTGATAAAAAAGTGTCGGAGGCCGTTTGAACTCCTGATTTCAGCCTCTGTGTTACGAAACAAGCGGACAAACAGAAAGTTGCTCAACATGGACGAACCGGTTTTCACTTCTTTCTGCCTTTAAAGCTTCACTGAGAGAAAAAAAGAAATACAACAAAGAGATTTTCTGATATTTTATTATTGAATTTGATAGAGATGATTTTATTGCGTTCATTTTTATTTGTTAACTTTATTATCAGATAATAATTAAGTTTCTTTATTGTCTGATGACATCAAAGTGATCTCTTTGTGTTAGAATGTAATTACCTCTAAACTTTAATGTGTGTGTGTGTGTGCAGGTGATGGAGGCCATGGATACCTGAAGGACTGGCTGTGGTGGGGCGGCTTGTTAACCAGTGAGAATTTTATTATCTGTTATTTTTGTAATTTTTTATTCTATTTTATTTTTTTTATTTATTTTGTAGTTTTCTCGTCCAGAGTCGAGTCAGCCATTTCACCAAGAAAAAACACTTATTACCTTTAATTAAACTCCTTTCGGGAGGAAACTGCTGGCCGTAGCTAAGCTAAACACACCCAGAACCTGTGAATCTTCTCATCTGACTTCTCAGAAAACAAGCATGTCCTCCAAACATCTCAAATGTTCTACAGTTTAAATTTAAAGATGTTTCTGTGGAGAAACGTGATCACAGATGATGTTTTCACTTCTGCATGTGGATTCTTTAACGTGACTCGTCTCCGTCTCTGCAGTGGGAGCAGGAGAGGTCTGTAACTTCGCGGCGTACATGTTTGCTCCGGCGACGCTGGTGACGCCGCTGGGAGCTCTGAGCGTCCTCATCAGGTAGCTGTTCTCAAAGTTCAGCTCGAGCTTCAGTCTGACTGAACTTTATCAGCACCAAAGTCCTGGAAAAGCTTCAAAGTAAACAGACGAAGGTCACACAGACAGTTAACTGTGTGTCTGTATGTGTGTGTGTGTGTGTGTGTGTGTGTGTGTGTGTGTGCTTGTGCGTTTCAGTGCAGTTCTGTCCTCCCACCTGTTGGGGGAGGTGTTGAATGTGGTGGGGAAGCTCGGCTGTCTGCTCTGTGTGCTGGGAAGCATCTTGTTGGTTATTCATGCTCCACAGGAACAGGAAGTGACATCACTACAGGAAATGACCAACAAGTTGTTGGAGCCTGGTGAGTGTTTACATGCAGATCACCTGGTTACCGTTGGATACCTGTGGTCACCTGATTTATTTCATCTGAACTCTAAACCGGATTTTCTGCAACGATTTTAAGTGACTGAGCAGCTGAACTGCAGTAATAACTCTGTGTGTGTGTGTGTGTGTTTGCGTGTCCCTGTGTGTGTGTGTGTGTGTGTGTGTGTGTGTGTGTGTGTGTTAGGCTTCCTGGTGTACATGACCGTGGTGTTGGTTCTGTGTGCGGTTCTCGTGTTGTATTTCTCTCCTCGGGTCGGTCAGTCTAACATCCTGGTCTACATCAGCATCTGCTCGCTGCTCGGAGCGTTCACCGTCTCCTCCGTGAAGGGCCTCGCCATCGCCATCAACACCGGTGAGGAACGAAACACAAAACCACGGTTTTAATACTAAAATAACCAAATATTTATTTATTTGTTTTAAAGAAAAGTGTCCCTGATTTTTCACATCACACTGTGTTTACATCCGTTTGGGAGTCTGACATAAGTAAATAAATAAATTTTAAAAAGCAGTGTAAAGCCTCCAGATGGCGCTTTGTGATACATGTTAGAGGAAGGTTGGAAATAAAAAATGAAACTGATATAAACAAAAAAAAGAAAGCGATAAAACAACAAAAACACTGGGAATAACTGGGAGCAGCATTGTCAATGGACAATGGGGCGAGAGGGCGGAGCTTGATGGGATACACTTTTCTACCAATGACTTTTTGATGTCCAGTCGACAGCTGACGGCTGCTGTCGCTCAAAAACCAGTCAGGCCCATAATTTAGACTGTAAAAATATTTATTTCTGGTGTTTAAGTTGAACATTTTAAAAATGCAGCTCTATGGGATTTGATTCGCTTTTAGAGCCTCCAGTGGCCATTTGAGGAACTGCAGTTTTTGGTACTTGGCTCTGTGTTGGCTTCACATTTTTAGACTCAACTTCAGGTTTGACAGGAGTTCAGGAAAACTGCAGTCGAAAGAGACAATATCTCTTTAAAAGTTTGTCCATAAGGATGTTTTAAATCAAAAAGCAAACAACTGATCTATGAAAAATTCTTTAAACACCTTCTTCACTCTCCCTTTCTCTCTGTCTAGTGATTAATGACGTCACAGTTCTTGCTAATCCTCTCACCTGGATCCTGCTGCTCACGCTCATCTTCTCCATAGTAATACAGGTGAGATGCAAAGGTTGTTTGATCTGTTTCTTAATAAGGTGAAAGCCAGAACATCGGTGGTGTCTCAGTTGGATTCAGCTCCGACAGTAAATCGATCATCTCAGAAAACATCAGAGACATGAGGTTGTTTTCCATCCCAAAGTGTTTTTTTTATGGTTACAGGTGAACTACCTGAACAAGTCTCTGGACACCTTCAACACTCTGATGGTCTACCCCATCTACTACGTCCTCTTCACCTCCGTCGTTCTGTCCACCTCCGTCATCCTCTTCCAGGAGTGGAGCAACATGTCGGCCGTGGACGTGGTCACGGCGCTGGGAGCCTTCCTGGTCATCGTGGTGGGCGTGGCCATGCTCCACCTCTTCAAAGAGATGCAGGTCGGCTGAGCTGGAATCAATTTGGATGATTTTTTTTAAAATGTCAATATGTATTGAATAAATTTATCATATTTGGTCCCCAGAATCTCTAGTACCGTCATGTGTGAGACACAGAGACGTGAAACAAGTAAAAACGCCTCTTCATGTCTGCAGGTGACGATGAGGGAGCTGACCAATCAGCTGTCTCAGCCGGTGGAGAGGGAGGGGCTTGCTGAGGAGATTTCGGCAAATGGACGAGCAGAAGGAAATGGAGGAAAAGGAGGAAGGAGGGATAAAAAAGAGGATAAATACGGACTGATGGACAACATGGTGATAGAGAGTCTTCCTCCGATGAGAGAGGAAGGACCGAGAGTCTTCATCATCAGCTGAGAGAGAAGAAGAAGAAGCAGGTTTGTGTTTCCTGTCTGGACTCTGTAGTTCAGACTCAGACTGATACTTTGAATCTTGTGGACTGTTTTTTAAAGGTCAAGGACTCTCAGTTTCACCTCTGAGGTCCATCAGCTTTCATACAAACACCTGAACATGCAGATCTGGACTGAAATCTGAGTGAAAATCTGACCCTGTTTAAGCACAATCAGTTCATTCGTCAGATTAGATAAACTTCTGTTTATTAAAGGAAAACTGTGAGCGTGTTCAGGAAACATTCAGGTCAGATTTCAGTCTACAGTCTAATGAGAACAAGGACGAACAGACCGAATTCAGAGATGTGAAACGTAACTGAAAGTGTTTTAAAATCTGCATGTTGAAATTTGAGATGAAAAAGGTCAATGAGTTCATTTTCAGTTAAACAAACTCTGCTCACCTTCAGATTTTTTATAGTTTATTTCCCTCTTGAGGGTGGAAACATATTCTTGGAAACAAGATGGTTTTAATGTGAAACATTAATTTAACCCACCGATGATTCAAAGGAAACAGTGTTCAGGAATCTAAATGTCAACAAATCTCATAAAAAGACAAAACCAACAAAGTTTCGACTCTCAGTTCTTCTAAGTTTCTGTCCTGTTCGTGGCAACTCTAACCGTTTAACGCTGCATATAACAATCAGTTTTGAATAAATAATAACCTGCAGGATATTTTTAGGTCTCTCACACACACACACACACACACAGTAGTGTAATCTGAGTAGTCACGTTTCACTCGAGTCCTTGCCGACAAAACTTGCTGCCACAGTTCCAGTGAAGTCCAACAATCAAGAAGAAACACATTCAAATTATTTTTTAGTTGTAAATTTTGGTTTATTTCTCAGAGAGAATAAAACACGACTAGTTATTTAATCAGCAGATGTATTTAATGATCGTCGGTTCACTCGGTTCTGAAGCAGGTGAAGGTGTTGTCCTCTCTGCAGGATCATCTGTCAGCTTCAGGTGTCACACTGATGATCAGTTCAGTGAATCTGATGTTTCTGTTCATTATTTATCAGCTTTAGCAGCTTTTCTTCTGTTCGTTTGTAACAAAAACTGCTGCTCTGATCTGTGGTTGGAAAACTCCGGTTCAAACTCCCAGTTTTATTTTATTTATATCAAACAGAGAGGTAACACAGAACAGATGAAGATGTGACAACAAAACCTCCTATAAAAAAACAAAAACACATATCAGGTACAGTTTACATCTGGAAAATCACATAATGAACAAATTTAAATAGAAAATTTAATAAAATAGTTTTTTTTCGCAGATGTTTAACACGACTAAGAGAATTATTTTCTCTTCTGTGGAAAACCAAAACCAAACATGCCACTGTGATCACTGAGACTCATCAGATTTTCAGGATTAAAAAATAAAAGAGTTACAGTTGATTTTGAATTTTTAATGTGTTTGTTGACGGTAAGAAAACAATCATTTCTTTATTTAAAATGGCGGAATTTCAAAATAATATTTCCAAAGCACTTTATTCACTTTTATTTTGAGACCTTTACAGATTAGAATGTGTCTTGTCATGTTACATACTTGAATTATTGATGAGTAATCATACAAGTGATTTTATTTCCAAAAACAATCTAATGTTAAGTTGTAAAATTTAATCAAAAAATCTTAAATATTTCTTTGGTAACTAGCGGAAAATCTCTTTGTTGTATTTCTAGTCTTGACAGTAGACGATGCATTTGTCTTGTATATTTCTTATTTGTTGCTTTACTCAACTAATGAAATATTTCGACCGCAGCCTGAATGAAAGGCAGAGTTGGTTGAAACAGATGGTTGAGTTTAAATGAAAAAACAAACATTTCACGTCTTTAGTTTCTGGTTTCTGTAAATGTGAGCAGAGTGAGACGTCTCTGCTGATGAAAGTGTCTGATTTTTAACCTCATGTTTCGATGTTTCTCATCTCTGCTGATGATTCGAGTCAATGACGCAGTGAAACACACCGACCCTCATTCAGTGTTTATGGAAACTTTATGTCCCCAGAGAGATAAGAGAGTCCACACAAGGAAGAAACACAAAACACACACACAAACAAAAGAAAAAAACAAAAATAAAAAATACACAGAATGTTTCATTCATATAATTAGAAAAAAAATTTCAGAGAAAATGTAGATATTGTTAAAAACTTCAGTTTTATTTTGACAGAGTTGTGTAAACACTGAATGATGCTTAGTGGTATGGCTGTATAATGTGTGTGTGTGTGTGTGTGTGTGTGTGTGTGTGTGTGTGTGTGTGTGTTCACGCATACATTCATGTGCAAGCCTGTGTTTGTGTGTGTGTATGTTTCTGATGCTGACGACTCTTGTGTTTATGAAGCTCAGAGAAACAAACTAACAGAACCAATGAGAGACTCAGTGTTTTCTCATTCTGCAGGTTTATGAGGACGTATCTTTGTTTTAATTGTCTTTTCAGGTTTCAGCTGATTTGACAAACATCACACGTACTTTGCATTAATGACCTTCATTTTCTGAGGCCAAAACATTCTGAATTCTTTTGATATTTCATCTGAGATAAAGTTTGATGGGCAGAAGGTCAAATTTGTTCAACATTTAGGGACAATTTTTGACGAAAGCCGTTCAGATTGATTCCTTTCTAACGTCTGTATGATAATTACGAAGCCACTTAACGTAATTTAGAAAAAACACTGAAAAAAAGAGAAACTGTTATGTCGACTCCGTCCAAAGTGTCATATCTAAGGCCTCCATACTGTGCAGTAAACCAGGCTAGCTGTTTCCCTTTATTTCCAGTCTTTGATGCTAAGCTACGCTAAGCCAAGCTGCTGCTTTAACATCACCTTCACAAAATACTGGGACAATAAAATGTTCACTGATCATCATTTTAAATCTTTCTGCAGGTGTTTCTGTTGAGTTTGTTAAATAACATTTATTTCAAACTGAATTCTGCCACATGGAAACAAAAACCCTCGGTGTCATTTGTTTGGAAGATGAGCAGCATTCATGCAAAGTTTATGTGATTTTGAGTTCATGACTCAAACAAAATGTCAGTTTGTGATGCTTTTAAATTCAACAAACTTTTTATCTCCTGTTATTTTTTTTAAATGTATCTCAATATTTTTAACGTTGGCACATCGTTTCAATAAAGACTCATGAATCAGCATCTCAAACTGGATTCTTTTTATTAAGTTTTCAAAACTTTATTTAATTGTGTTTTAGCTCTTAAAGTTAATTCTAGCCAACAGTAACAGAAACAGCAAACTTCACTTTTTTGACGACAGTGACACAGTAATTCACAGAGAGAAAAAAGAGAAACAGACAAAGAAGATGAAGGTTAAACAAACAACAAAATATCAAGTCACAAACCTGAGTATCTGCTTATTTCTCACATAAAAAAGGATTTACAGCTGATCATGAAATGTGGTTCAGACATTTTCTCTCCTCTCAGGATGAAATGTTGTAACTTTGTTGACCCTGTGACTTTTCCTACAGCGCCACCATGAGGTGTAACTTATAATTTCTCCAATACTTTTGGTTTAAAAGGTTTATCTTTATTTGATTTGATTTGCACAAACAACATGCAGAAAACAGGATTTGGGAAATTTTGTAAAGACATCAAAAAGAAAATAGTGAAATATCACATAAACACGAGTTACAGTTAAAAAGATACAGACTTAAACATTTCTATTAAAGTTGTGTCAATGTGCAAAATGACATCTGAGCCAAAGAAATACAATCAAGGCAGGCAGACAGACAGACAGACAGACAGGCAGGCAGGCAGGCAGGCAGACAGACAGACAGACAGACAGACAGGCAGGCAGACAGACAGACAGGGAAAAAGGACAGACAGGCTGTTTACGTTCTCTGTTTCAGTCTGAATGGATTGAAACTTTGAGGTGTAAACACAGTTTAGCAGAAACGTCTCGAGTCTGATCATCAGACTTCAGTCTTAGTATCGATAAGTATCGATAAACATGAACTGAAAACCCTCCGCTGATCGATCACAACCGGTTATAATAACGGTTTAAACTGCAGGTCACGTGAACAGACCCGGGGTCGGTGGAGACCCGTGTTTCCTGCTGCTCTGATGCCTTCAATGTGTTTAAGCGTTGGTCTGAAACGTTTTGTGAGTCGCGCGATGAGACGGTCGATTGTTTACCATCGACGTTTTCTTGCTTCGCTAACGCGTCCAATCAGAGGACAGAAAGCAGCCGCAGAATCACGCACCTTCACGCATCTCGACCTTTAGCTTATCGGAGTTTCCGGGAAATGAAACGCTGCTGCGGTTTAAAGTCTAATTCGGTCAGAATGAGGCGGAACTCACCGGAGCCTTTCTTCTCCAGCACCATGTTGGCTGTGGACGCTTCACTTCCGGTCTACGGAAGCCGCGGAGGAACCGACACCATCAAACCAAACGCGTTTTTGACAAAAACCGGCCCACGGATGAACATCAGATCAAACGTACCGGGTTGAAACTGTCTAAATGATGTTTTTTTTAGTGAAAAAAGGTCTGAAGCTGCTGATCGTCTCCGCCGACGGGTTTGATGTTGTTACGGCGAGCCGCAGGGCCAAGTTCAGAAACGCGTTTCTCTGTTGGACTCTTTCTGATGGAAAAAAGAAACTGTGCGGTAGTGAAATATGCCAGAGGTCCGTTTTACATGAAAAGGATCCTCCGTTATTATAATTATTATTATTTAAAATGAGAGTTTTGATCAACAGACGTTCAGTGATCTTTGACTTCTGTGAAGTTTGGTTTCAGATCCGAGAGAAAGACCTGATCCAGCATCAGAGAACCTGTTTTCCTGAAGACTCGGACACGTTGTGTTCAGACTCTACAGCAGCTTCAGAGGCAGAACATTTCAGCTTTTTCTGCCATAAAACCACAAACGTTTCCTCCACAAACTCAGTGATTCATTAAGTTCATAATAAAACCAAACACACTCAGCGTCACAGTCAAACTATTTATTAAAATCTTAAAACTTTATTCGTTCAGTCATTAACAAATAATTTAATGCAGTTTGTACAAAGCCAGAAAAAGCTGACTCCTCTTTGACAGGCAGGGAGTGAAAACTGAAGGCAGCCTGGAAACTCAGACACTGAACCATCAACCAGTCTGAGAAGAAAAACCCTGGAGAGCAGACGAAGGTCCACCGAACACAGACCGAAGAAAACCAAGAGAAACCAACAAAGTCGCTTAAAAACACTAAAACAGGAAGAATAAAACATGACAATATAACAATCCTTTAGTTTTTCCCAGTAAACGAGTTGATTTACAGACTTTTTCTAAACTGAATTTTGCCGTAAAAACATCTTAAACTATTTTTTAAAACATAATTAATTCATGTGTTGTTGTTTGTATTTCTCTCTTCTAACGTGGAGTCAAACTTAAAGATCGCAGCTCCATCCGAGCCTTCTGATTGGCTCTTCAGTGCTGTTGTGATTCCCATCATGCACTGCTGCGTGCCATCACCGACAGCCAGCTAGTGGTCTGTTCTCTGATTGGTTGAATTCTTTGTTCACATGCATGTTGCCAAGGTGAGGCCACTATGGTTGTCATAGTAACCCAGAAGTGAGAGAGCGCCCCCTGCTGCAGGACTCGAGTAAAACATTCAGGAACTTTGATCAGTTTTAGAGCTTAATGGAGTGTAACATCACACTGATGGCTTCACACACACACACACACACACACACACACACACACACACACACACACACACACACACACACTCACACACACACACAC
>JAQMCX010000013.1:298121-343974 GCA_029814765.1 Acanthurus leucopareius
CACACACACACACACACACACACACACACACACACACACACACACAAACACACACACACACACACACACACACACACCGCAGTTTATTTAATCCGCCACTGAAAATAGTCCCCAGAGACTGAATGATTTCCTGTTGTTTGTTTGATAAAAACAACAGTGAGCAGCTGTTTTACTGAACCGTTTTCAACATGAAACTTTATGTTTGTGGGAAGTTTTAAGGTTTTTTGTCTTTAGACGAACCAATGAGAGCTGAGAGCCACCAACAGGAAGTCCGACAGGAAGTCTGACAGGAAGTCTGACAGGAAGTCCGACAGGAAGTCCGACAGGAAGTCTGACAGGAAGTCCGACAGGAAGTCTGACAGGAAGTCTGACAGGAAGTCTGACAGGAAGCCCGATTGTACTGAGACTCAGACTGCAGTGTTGTTGGTTTAAACATGGGATTTGTTAACAGTAAAAAAAAAAAAAAAAGACTCTTTAATCAGAGTGTTTTTGGATCCCAGAGGAACCGCCTCACATTTTCCCATCAGCCCCTCTGAGCGGCCGGCCCTGCCAGCTGATGGCGCTCCTCTCTTCCCTTTGTCATCACATCTCTGTTCACTGATGAGGACGTAAACAGCCCGAAATCAAAATACTGAAGCAATAATTCATCTTTTTTAAATAAACTGATCAGATCTGTCGATCAAAGTGACGCTTTAAGACGACGCGGCTGAAGCAAAGAGAGACAGACAGACAGAAAGACAGACAGACAGACAGGCAGACAGACAGACAGGCAGACAGACAGACAGACAGGTCATTCATCCGGACACAGAACTATAAATTATCGCTAAAAAGCATAAAATCTGCAACTATATCAAGTTTATGGATTTTTAACTTAAGAATTTAGTTGTAGTCTTTTATTTCATAGCTGCAACTGCTGATGATCCACACACACACACACACACACACACACACACACACACCTCCTAGCAGGCAGATCTGAGGCTTGTGTTAATCGCGAGCTGATTGGTCCACATCCTCAGGCTTTAAGCGACAACAACAGAAGGTGAAGAGGAAACTGAAGAAACAGGCAGCAGCGTCCCGACGGTTCAGACGCACTTTTATCCGGACAAACCGGATTCGTCCTGACCGAGTTCTTCTCAGGACAGAATCTTTACAGAGGAGCCGCAAAGGTCTCTGGATCCAACCGGATGTGATGTCAGCAGAGGGCGGGGTCAGAGAGAGAAACATGAACTGTGGTGTGATTTGAATCAAACTCAGGAACTTCCTGTTGAAAAGTTTCGCCCGAGTCCGTCTAGTCACTGTTTGGTCTGTGACATCACTTCCTTCCAAACATCTGACTTTTTCAACAGGACGTCGAACATCAGAAGCGACCTGATGGTTTCACAGGTCGACGCCTCCGAGGAGACAAAAGCAGCTCACGAGGAAAAAGGTTTACAGCAGAGAGAGACGGACGTCAGGTGACCTATTCAGAACCTTTCTGATGCAGGGAGGAGGAGGAGGAGGAGGAGGAAGGAGAGAGGAAGAGAGGAAGTGGAGGAAGGAGAGAGGAGATGGAAGAGAGGAGAGGGGGAGGAGGGGAGAGGAGGAGGAGGAGAGAAGGAAGAAGAAGAGATGAGGAGGAGGGAGGAGGTGTAGGAGGAGTGACAGAGGAGGAAGGAGAGAGGCGGAGGAGGAGGAAAGATCACTGAGAGAAGAGAGAGTCTGTTGGTGTGCTGACTGCTGATCCTGATGTTCCTGACAAAGTTCCTTCCTGGGCGACAATTAGACATTTGCAGTTCTGTGCAGGCGCCACCTGCTGGCCAGGAGAAACATGACCGATGTTACCTGTTCTCCTTCAGCAGCAGGCGGAAGTCATGGAGCTGATGGATGCTGGTGGACAACCTGAGAGAGAGACAGACAGAGAGAGAGACAGAAAGAGAGAGAGAGACAGACAGACAGGGATCATGCTTAATCATTTACTCTTAAATATTTAAAATGAATCAAAGATTTCATTTAAACTTTAAGTTTTTTATTTTGTTTCTTGTGAAATTTAAAGTAGAAAAATAAAATACTGAGTCTCTGTGTTCTCTGTTCTAAAGGCAGAAAACTCAACACCAGCGTGTGATGCATTTAAAAAACACTGTCTGTCTGTCTGACTGCCTGTCTGTCTGTCTGCCTGTCTGTCTCTCTGCCTGTCTGTCTGTCTCTCTGTCTCCTCTCAGGTGTGAACGTACCTGCCGAAGCCGTTTAGCAAAGCAACGATTTCCTGTCGAGTCAGCTGGAAACCTTTGGAGGGGCTGTGCTCGGGAAGGTTCTGGATCTCCCTCTCAGAGAAGAGGATCTTCAGAGCTGTACCCAAACCCTGAGTCTGCGCACACACACACACACACACACACACACACACAGTTCAAACCTAAAATTGCCATTATTCATCCTAACAACCAGCCTGACATCACGGCGGTCTGAGCATCAGCAAGGAGCAGACGGACGTTTGTTCACACATTTTCCTTCTTTCACTGAGTTTTTAAAGCACCAAAATATATCCTCAAATAATCAAAGATGGCAGAAATTAAAGGGACAGCTTGACATTTTGAATAATTCCTGCAGAGTGAGATGAGACGGTCAATGCTGCTCTTGTGTCTCTATAGTTAATAGAACACTATAGCCAGCAGCTGGTTAGCTTAGTTTAGCTTAGCACAAACAGCACAAACAGCCAGATTAAAGCTCCTCTCTGTCCCGACTGATCACATGAAGCCACTGCATCAGTCACATCTCTTTATTCATGTTAGTTAAAAAAAACATCAAGGAACAGAGTCTGAACCTGCAGCGAAAAGATGCAGAGATGCAGGGATGCAAAGATGCAGAGATGCAGGGATGCAGAGATGCGGAGATGCAGGGATGCAGTGATGTAAAGATGCAGAGATGCAAAGATGCAGAGATGCAGGGATGCAGAGATGCAGGGATGCAGGGATGCAAAGATGCAGAGATGCAGGGATGCAGAGATGCAGAGATGCAAAGATGCAGAGATGCAGAGATGCAGAGATAGAGATGCAGGGATGCAGAGATGCAAAGATGCAGAGATGCAGAGATGCAGGGATGCAAAGATGCAGAGATGCAGGGATGCAGAGATGCAGTGATGTAAAGATGCAGAGATGCAGAGATGCAAAGATGCAGAGATGCAGAGATGCAGAGATGCAGGGATGCAGAGATGCAGTGATGTAAAGATGCAGAGATGCAAAGATGCAAAGATGCAAAGATGCAAAGATGCAGGGATGCAGAGATGCAGTGATGTAAAGATGCAGAGATGCAAAGATGCAAAGATGCAAAGATGCAGAGATGCAGAGATGCAGCTTACCTGCAGTTTTCCCCACAGACGACATTTACTGCAGCCCACACAGTCCATGATCCTGGAGATGTTTTTAAAATGGAGACGAAATTCCTCCTGAAGCATGAAAGAGAGGAGACGAGCAGAGTTTCTGTTTGTTAGGCTGCGTTGACAAATAACATGTCAGAAACTATGATGATAAGACCGAAAAATGCAGCTGCACTTTGTGAAAATGGCTGGCTAACGTCTTGGATCCACAGCTGTTCTGTAAAAACATGTTCACACAAACATAGAAAAAAGGTTTGTGGCTGCTGATGATCACTGCTCATTAAAAAGAGATCAAATAAACACAGGATGAAAGACACCTGCTCTGTGGAAACCAGGAGAGCAAACAGAAACACTTGTCTCCGTTCAGGATGATGAAGATTTTTTCTCACCTTTAATGTCTTGGCTTCCATCTTGTGTCCGGCGAACATGGACTTCTCATCAAAGTGCATCGGGAAAGCTCTGGAAGACAAAAGACACTGTCAGTCTCCTCACAGACTCATCAGTGGCCCCGCCTCCTCAGTGGCCCCGCCTCCTCAGCGTCAGCGCTGGTCTGCTGCAAACAGAAACACCAGGACAGCAGAAGAAGAAGAGAATTCTGACCTGAAATTACAGGCTTACCTAACATTTAGCATGTTAGCATGTTAGCATGCTAACTCTCAGCTTGTTTCAGGGCCAAACTGAGGATCCTTCTTCATTATCATAAAATCTGCCAACTGGGTTTAAAATTAATGGATCAATTATTTAATCCAAACCGATCTGAGTGATGAAAAAGTCCATCAAAAGTTCTTAAACCATCAAAATGTCGGATTTTTCTGACTTGCAGTCCAAAAGAAACCAAGGAAATATTCACATTGAGAAGCTCGAACCACCGATTGACTCACTGATGATCAATCAGCTGCTTCAGTCATCATGTTAGCTGCTGCTGATGTTCAGCATGAAACATCCTGTCTGATCGCATCTGATCACATCCTGAATAAAAACAGCTCTGTGGGGTCAGTTGGTGAGGATGTGACACAAAATCAAAATTGAACAGAATAACCTCGTCGATAATAACTCATCACTGCAGCAAAAACTTAACACAGTTTCAGATTTCTGTCAGAAAAACCTGCTTTTTGTTCACACAGTTTGGACCATCCAAGTTCCTTTGGTTAAAAAAGTCCATCCAGCAGTTTGAGACTCGTGAATCTCAAAGCTGGACGGCTTCAACTTTCATGGTTTTTGGTTTGTTGGTTCGTGACGTCTTTTCTAAGTTTTAATTTTGCAAAAAAAAGTGATGTTTTACTTAAAACGAACACAAACGAGCCTCCTCACTTGATCTCGTTGAAGATCTGCAGCAGCAGCTCCTTGGTGGCGCTGTCCTCCTGACTGTTTCCGGTGTACAGGTTGACGAACGCCCGTTCGAAGTACGGAGCCACCTTGTAGAGCGCCCGCAGCTCGATCAGGTACAGGAAGTACAGGTTCTTCAGCCGCCGCGTGCCCTCGCCCTTCGTCTCTGCCGTGTCGAAGCGCTGCCGAAACTCTTTGACGTTCGGACCCCAGACCGAGCGACCCCAGCCCTCTGAGGAATCAAACACCAACAGTTAGTGAGCTGTGACTTAGTGCATGTGGTGCTGCCCCCTGCAGGCCTCAGAGCTCAGAGCTGTTCGTACCGTCCAGCAGGTAGTCGGCACACAGGTGGATGTTGATGCTGCTGTGGAGGCCTGAGATGAGTCTGTAGAAAACTCTCTTCTCCAAACACAAACCTGCGCTCAGACAGAAAGTACAGAAAGTTAAGGAGGACAAGTGATGTTCTCATGCCATGTTTCCGTCTTAATAACTATTCTACAACCTGGACTTTGTGTATCAGCTGATCCTGAGCACTGATTGGTTACCAGCCTGTTACAAACACACAACTCTGTCTGGATGCTGTGTGTGAACACTGAGCTGCTGAGGAGAACCTGGATCTCCTTTCTAATTCATAAACTACGTGGCATCAGATTGATGCTCTGACTCATGTACTCGCCAACTTCTGATCCAGGAAGTTCTGGAGGCGTTTCTGATACTGGAATCAGTTCTGGAACAAACCTAACAAGGAAATGTTTTACTGATCAAAGCAAATAATTAATAAATCACTTCTTAAAATGTTCAGATGACTAAAAATACTTAAATGTCTCCTCAGGCAGATGGTTTAGTTTTGTTTTTCCATATAAAGAGACGGTTGTCTGTGATTTTTCTGCTTCCTCCTTGTTACACTGGAGGTAAAGGAATTTCCTGAAGTGCATCTTCATGCCAAACACCACAAAGACGGAGTGATAAACTGTTTTTGACGGTTATATTCACACAGATGAGTGTGTTTGTCGTGCAGCATCACTGCAGAGTTCAGGTCTGTCAGCTCTCAGCTTTTATCAGGAGCTTCTGGTGACTCAAATCTGACGTGTTGCTGGTGTTTTGATCTTCGCAGCAGCAGACAGATGTTGAAAAGAGGCTCAAAGTGAAGCTGCTGCGCCAGAAAAGGCAAACTGGAGGTCTGTGTGACCTCTTGTCTTCTTTCTCGCTCTGTCCATTAAACTCCAGTGGACCTACAATCATCTGCAGCACACTTTCACTTCTCTCTGCGGTCCGACTGCTTTGAGGATGAATCCGGACGGACATCACGTCGATCGGACTGCTCAGCAGAAGACTGACAGTTTGCTTCAGACTGGAGAGTTAAATCCAAAATGTCTGAGGCTGATTTTCAAACGTAAAAACTGAGGAGACTCACGACAGTGTTTGACTGTTTTATCTGAAGTTTCTCTGGAGATGGAAACATAAAAGTGCTTCACTGTCAAACTCTCAGCTCACCAGGATGCAAATGTTTAACAAGTGGAGGATCTGTCACAGGTTACGTTCCAGCAGAAACGTGAGACGACAGAGACACAAACATGAGGATGGACTCACCTTCAAGCCACTTGTAGAAACCTTCACCTGCAGCGACAGAAAAAAGAGCTTAACGGTTTTTTCTCCTCGAGGCTAAAAATAAATTCACATGAAGGAAGTTTAGTTTCACTCACCGTCATCGTCTCCTGAACAGAGAGACGGAGAGAGAAAACAAAGCTCTGTTAGATCTCAAACACAGTGAAGATGCAGAAACCAGAACAAAGAGGCAACATGAGAGTTTTCTGCTGCAGCTTCAGTCCGTTTCACCGGACCAGAACTCTGCAGCGTGAAACTTCACACGATGAATCACACAGTTTAAGAAAAGGTGAACAAACTGACGATTCTGACAAAAAATGTTTGAAAACATTGAAAACAGCTTTCAGGACCGAAGTTCTCATGATGAGCTTCACACCAACGTTCAGCCCGTCGAGCCTCAGCTGATCAAACTTTGAGCTCTGATCGATTTGGTCGGACTCACCTCTGCTCGGAGCCAAAGGGTTCAGAGGTCTGTACACGGACCGGGGCCTGTTCAAAAATAGCAACACACGACTCCAATCAGTGATCAATAATCAGCACAGCTTCATCATCAGACTGGCAGGAGGCCGACAGGATGAGACGGAACCCACTTCTCCTTTTTTATTGTGGAAAACACACACACACTTCTGTCGACATTCATGTGTGTGTGTGTGTGTGTGTGTGTGTGTATGTGTGTGTTTGTATGTGTGTGTGTGTGTGTGTGTGTGTGTGTCTCACTTGAAGCAGTTTTCCTCATAGATGCTGTTCCAGACTCTCCAGGCTGACGGACCTTTGTATCCAGTGAACCTCTCCGGATTCAGCAGCAGATCTACGTACTCTGCATCTGGAGAGGTTTCATCTAACACACACACACACACACACACACACACACATACACACACACACAGTTTGATTAAAAACTCTGTCACGTTAACTCGTTTCTGGCTCCACCAACATGAGAAGAACGTGACTTCTTTGGTTCTTAAAGTTCAAACACATTTAGAGCTGAAAGTGTTTGAGTGAGTGTAAAACATCTGTCCTGCAGGTGGCGCTGCACATTAAAGAAAATGAAGAGTGTGTCAGACGCAGTGAGCTCTCACCGTCCAGCTCACAGAAGTGATCCTGAGCATCGTCGTGTCTCGCCCAGTCAGCGAACGCCTCCTTACTCCGGTTGCTGAGACAGGAAGTCAAACACACGTCATGTGAAACAGGAAGTAGTTACACAGAAATGAAGCAGCACGAAATAATGAAACTCTGAGAGACAAAACCACCGAGTCCAAACTCTGAGACTGTTGAAGAATCAATTCTGAATTTCTTTCAGGCCTTAAATCAATGAGAATGAAGGTAATAAATACTCGACAGCAGTAATATTGACAGATCAGGTGCTTTCTGACTCGACGTGTCATCAAACTCGGTAAGAACAAGAAAACAGTCAACAAATGAACGAGTAATGGTCGGACTGAACTCAACCTCAGAGGTCAGTTTGTGATCACACGGCTGCAAAGAGTTCAGCTAACACACAGAATCTACAGGAAATGAGTTAAAGTGTAATACGAGGCAGGATGAGGATTCAGAGATCAGATCCAGACTTCAGTCTGGGTTTTGATTTGAGTTTATTCAAACCTGACAGCCTCTTCCTGTCTGTTCAGCCTGAGTTCGTTTTTACATGTTTATGTATTTTTTATATCCAGAGTGTCGAACTTTCCCTGGTTTGAATATCTCGATCAGACTCAATCAGACTCTGTATCTTTGATGACGGAGCGGCAGTGAAGCTCGCCGTCACCGTGGGAAACAGCCAGCAGCTGCTGGTTAATGTTTGACGGCAGGAGGACGACCAGGTGGACTCACCTCAGGGTGCTGTTGATGGCGCCCAGTTCTTCAGCCTGCTCACACTCCGTCATGTCCGACATCGTGTTCGCTGCCTGGGAGTACTGTGGGGGGGGCAGGAGGAGACATGAACATTACAGCTGTTACTGGTGATGATGATTTAGTGAAAAAACTTTCGATTTTAGAACATTTTTGTAATAATATCTTTAATATTTTGAAATATTGAATCAATCCTCTAATTTACTGCAATAACTGATGTTTATTTAAATAAAAACATCCCAAAGCCAAAATTAGTTCAAGAAACACTTCAACATGTTCAGAAGTTCACATCTTCAGTCTCTCTGTGACGTCCAGCAGAGGACTGATGCTCCCGTGTTTTCTGTTTGTTATCATACAAGCAGCAGCTGGTTAGCTTAGCCTAGCATGCTGCCTGTGTGTCCTGTGAAGCCTCGTCACACATGTTGCTTTCACACTTAAGAGAGATGCTGTGCTTCAGCCAACGGGGTCACGAGAGCAGTGAACTTTACGTGTTCAGGGTCTGAATCCTGACATCAGGTGGTTGTTTCCTCCTTGTTGAAGATCAGTCATCTCAGTGGAACTGAAGCTCCCGTCAGTAAGAAGCTGAACTCGTGTCAGTGAGTGTTTGACAGACTTCAGGTGCAGTTTTACTTTGAGCTTCACGCGAACGAGACGACCAGCAGTTCCAGATGTTCCAGTCAGAGTCTGTAAACTCCTGCAGACTTCCCTCACACATGGCTGAGAAGGCACATTGTCATGTTTCCTTCGCTTCCTTCACTCTGCTCTTACACTAACTCTGAGTTTCCTGGCCGACTGTCAGAGACTCGACCTTCACTGAGACGAGTGCAGATGTCAACACACCTCGCTGTCATTACAGACAAACATCAGGCTGCAGCCGACTGCAGGCAAACAGCCTGCATGGAAACTCACAGGAGATAAGCTGGTGGTCGAGGAGTTTACACAGAGCGAGCATGTGTGTGTGAGTGTGTGTGTGTGTGTGTTCACTGAATCAGCTGGTGAGACAGAAAGTGCTGGAAAAAATGCAGCTGCTCCTGAACTTGGCTGAACGTGGAGTTTGCTATAAATCAGCTGCTTAATTTAAGACGTTTGGTGTTTTTACTCGACACTTTACATCAAAACCAACAGTGAGTTTATCTCCTGACCAGAGCTGCATGTGTCTCATGACCTGAGGTCCATTTTTCTGATCATCTGTGTTTCCAGCTGAGGGATTAATGATGTGAAACCCAGGCTTCATGCTGTGCATCTCACCTTGTTGTAGTTCCCAGACTTGATGCCAACTGGGATTTTACTCTGTCGAACAGAAGCAAACAGGCAAACAGGTCAGTTCCACAAAGTCATCACACACTGAACATCTGCAGCCTGGCAGGAACAAAAACAGGGTTTTAAAGGACGCAGCAAAGAAAAACAAAGTTGCCCCAAAGAATTACATCGCAGCCATGTCACAGCGCCCCCTTTAGGCGAGCTGCTGGAACAATTACAATTACTGCTGCAGTCACTTACAGAGTACCAGTCAGTTACAACCCAAACGTGTAAAAACAGGTGAATCCTCCCCGATAACATGTGGAAGCTGCTCTCTGGCCTCGCTTTGTCTTTTGTTGCTGTTGGTTCTTTAACATATCTAATTTTTTGCTGTGTAAAACATATTTGAGCATCAAGAAAAGTGCTCTATAAATAAACTCATTATCACAGAGCCGGTGGTGGTGTGTGGTGTGTGGTGTGTTGTGTGTTGTCTCTGACCTCTGGACAGGGCTCCACATGACAGTCTTTGATGGCACAATGTCCGTCGTCGGGCCAGAAGGGACACGGCCGCTTCAAGTTCACCTGAAGAAAATACACAAGCAGGTGAGTTCAATTTAAATGCTTTTCTCTCAGATCAGGTGTAGCTAAGCCACCAGCTTTGTCGCCGTCGTCTCAGTCCTCCCGATTGGATTATTCAGACTTCTCACTTTTCTCTGACAAACTGCTTTAAAACAAAAATCTGACAGAATCTCAACAAGAATCATTATTTTAAGTTTGGACGACAGAAACTGAAAAAAGGTCCCAACTTAAATCACAGTGGAAATATTTGTGAAAAAAAAACCTGATTACATATTTTCCTCACATCAGTTTGCTCTCCTGAGCACCAACCTGCAGCGTCTGCAGACTGAATATGACTTCACATCAAACCAGTTAAAAACCTGGGAAAACTGTCTTCCTGTGTTTTGTTCCTGATCTCTCTCCAACGTCACCCTCCAGTGCAAACATCAGCGCAGCGTTCCAGCAGGCGACGTTACTGGTAGACGGACCAGAAATGCAAATACAGGTTCTAAAAATTAAGCTGTAAATGTCACCTGAGGCTAAAATCCAAGTTTAACCCTGAAGTTGAACTGTTCACTTTCTCCTGCTGCATTTTAACTACAGTTACTGTATTTCTCTAACACGTCAGTGATCCCTCCTGCTGCGCAACAGCCACTTAAAACTTGAAAAACCTCTCTAACGTGACTGCTGTGTTATTTAACATGACGTCTGTGTTCCCCAGGAACAGCAGGTGAACGTCAAAGCATCCACACAGACAGGTTTTTGATCCAGATCAGCATGAACCTGAGCGTCAGGAAGCTGTTTACAGCAGCAGCTGCGTCGCCGGCTTTCAGGCAAAACGCAGGAGACGCATGTTGTCATCCAGGAGGAGTTAAAGGCTGTGACTGTCAGAGATCAGCAGGGAAACCGACTCAACAAACGTCACGATCGTAAACTTCAAAACAAAGTTTGGAATAACTGGATGACCTGACTTCTGTTCCTGCACGTAAACGAGTATGAAAAGTATCTTCCACAAACAGGGTGAGCAGACAGACAGGATGCTGCTCACTGTTCAGTGTCTGCTCTGTCATGAAAAATGTCTCTACGTTCTGCTCATTTCACTGCTGTGGACCTTGTAGGTCTGATTCTCCCTCAGCTGTTTCTACATCCTGAAGGTCTGGAAGGTGTGTGGAGGTGAGGAGAGTCACATGGTGTTCATGGCGACGCAGCAGCTCTTACTCTGTAGTATCTGAAGTAGTCTCTCTCTGTCAGCTTCTTGATTGGGGGGTAAATCTTGAAGTTGTTGAAGACGTCGATGCTCTCGACATCACAGAAGCAGTCGTCCAGGACTCCCGTCAGCTGAAGCAGAAGAAGAAACAGACAGGTTTCAGTCAACGACGTCCAAGAAGAAGAAACTTCTCAGATATCTGAACCTTTCAGTGGAGCTCAGACCACGAAGCTGCTGACTGCTGACACTACAGACAGACAGACAGGCAGACAGACAGACAGACAGACAGGCAGACAGACGGGCAGACAGACAGGCAGACAGACAGGCAGGCAGGCAGGCAGGCAGGCAGGCAGGCAGGCAGACAGACAGACAGACAGACAGGCAGGCAGGCAGGCAGGCAGGCAGGCAGGCAGGCAGACAGACAGACAGACAGGCAGGCAGGCAGGCAGGCAGGCAGGCAGGCAGACAGACAGACAGACAGACAGACAGGAACCTGCAGGGAGTCAGTGAGATTCTCTGGAAATGTCTCCGTCCCATTTCACTGCAGGAGAATTTGAATTGCAAAGCAGAGCGACGTCCAGCAGCCCTGCAAACTGTTGGTCCTTGAACGCCTCATGCAGAGCTCATTAAACTAATCGCTAACTGCAAAAAGAAATCTCAGTCAAGAGTGAATGAGAAATGAGAAACAAATAATCCAAGACATAATAAGTTTGGATGCAGGGGTGAATAATGTATAAAATAACATTTATTATAATAAAAGGGCCCAAAATACTTTCAAACACTTTCAAAATACTTTCCATCAGTCAGTAATGTAATATGTACATTTACTCAAGAAGAATTTAAAGTAGCTGAACTTTTCATATTATTTTCTACATTTATCTGACAGCTTAAGTTACTAGTGACTTTAGTTATATTATATTTAAACAGTAAATAAAAGATGTTTTGTTTGAAATTAAACTACTCAACAGTTAATTCAATTACATTAGTAAAGGTTAGTTTCTTGTTTTGCTGTCAGTTCTCTGGACATCCACTTGGTGTCGCTGTGCACTAAGACAGCACACAGTTGGAGTCGGTGGGCTCCTGCCAGTGAACATCACCATGAATCATCTGCATGTATGAAACTCTGGACACACAGACGCTGCAGCTCCTTTATAATCGACTTTATTCCATGAAACTCGTCCGGTCTGCGTGTCTTCATGTGCTGCTGTGTTGTTGTCATTCAGAAACACATGAAGAAACGTGTTTTCACCTGGAATCACCTCATCAGTGAGCGTGTGCAGTGTGAACAGTGACCTGAATGTTCAGCAGGCTGTTCATGAGGAATCCCAGCATCCTCAGGAGGGTCTGTGTCCTGACGGCTCGCATGAGGATTCACTGCTTCACCTGAACACATTTACCGCCAACGCTGATCAAACACCTGCGCAAAATCTCCCCTTTATGTAAAAGTTCATCTCAGAGCAGAAATATTTTGTAACAAATAAAAGTGAAAATACATCTGATAACCAAAGTACCACGAATAAAAGTACTTTTTAAACAAATAATATGTACTATACTATCAAATCATTATTAGAGCCATTGATGTATTTATTACTGAAGTTGCTGATGGTGCTGGATAGTTTCATCTGTAATAATATATCACAAAGTTTTTTTTGCTGTTATATAAATTTTACATTTTCAATTTTAGTTTACAAAGTAACTAAAGATATTAAATAGAGTAGAAGTATAAAATCATAGAAGATGTAAATACTCAAGTAAAGTACGAGTTCCCTACTGTTGTACTTATATACAGCATTTGCACTAATGTACTTAGTTACTTTAAACCACTGATGAGTAATTCTACTCAAACTTAACTTTCTGTTTCATGTTTAATTTCTCGTCTCTGGAAGTGAAACAACTCAGACTGAAAGGTTGTAGAAATGTGGCTTTGGGCCTTTTGAGGAAATTTGTTGAGAAAATAAAGAAAAACACCAGAAAGGCTTCATTTTGTGAACGTGGTGCAGTTTTGTCTGAGGAGTCGGTGGAGAGTCTGACGCAGGTCGAACAACCTTCAGCGTGATGACCAGCCTCGTTCAGCTGCTCAGTAATTCCAGTTTTTCAGCTCACAATCAGAATCATAATCGCAGCTCTATCTGCTGCTGCTGATAACTGCTCTCCGCTGTAACAAGCCGCCGTAAACCACCAGCCATAATTACATTTTGCACGCTTTGATTGGCTTTCGTTAATTCCCTGACAGCCAATCAGCTCGGCTCCTCTGTCTGGCTGGTGTTTGATGGTCATTTTAAACCCCCATAATCCTCTCTGAGAGGTTGAGGCGGCTGCCTCGTGGATGCGAACACAAAAAGCTTATGTTTTCTCTCCCTCCTGAGTCAGTCCGACAGCTTCAGCCTCGTTTGGCCACTTTTCTTCTTATCTGACAGTTTTCAACAGATGTTCCTCCATAATTCCTCCATAAATCTGCTTCCCCGACTTGTTATTATGTTGTGTCATGTGTGATTTTTCTAATCCCTCAATACGAACCGGAGCTCCATCAAGCTGTTGCGTCCGCGTGTGTTCGTATGTAAGCATGTGTGATTATATATATGTGTGTGTGTTTCTGTAGGATTTCCTCTGTGTTTCTCTCACACAGCGAGGAACATAAAGTCTGCTGGATGACTATGGAAGCAGAAGCCTCATCACATGCTGTTTTGTGCGTCAGAGTTAGTGGTTGTAGTTGTTCCTTCTGTCCAAACAGGCTGTGAAAACATCCATCACTGATGTAAAGAACGAAAGAGAAAATGTGTTCAGCGGCACGAAGCTGCCAGCAGGGCTGCAGACTCTCAGTCTTATGTTTCATCTCATCAGACGAAACATTTCTTAAAGTCCACAAACAGCCGAACACTCGAAGGATGCAGATTTCTCAGAGACTTCAGTCAGTTTCCATCCAAATGTGGCACAAATTGTAACTGAATTTCTTCAAAATCATCACAACAAAACTGAGCCCAGCAGTCAGAATTAAAATGTTCGTATTTGTCGATTGTGTTTGTGTTGACAAAATTATGAATTTTAAGCCAAAACAGATGTTCTCTTCAACTGAAAATGAAAAAGTCAAGAAAAGAGAAGGTTAAACATGAAGGAACAACATGGACAGTGAGACTGAGGGCAGTAAATCGTGCAGAAAGATCAGAATTGAATATGAAAATGAAATATGACTCATTTTCTGGATGAAACGTGTATTAAACTCTTGTGTTTATTTTGTTTTGTCCTCTTAAACATCATGTCCTCCATCATGTCAGACTGCGTCTCCTTCAGGTCCTCAACGTCTGATTCTGAACAAAACAGAGTTTAAATAAACCTCCTGTCACATCATCAGAAACGACGGCTTCTGTGTCTTTTGTGATTTCACGCCACCAGGGGAACGAGAGGTGGGAGGAGGCCGTTTTAGCTCCGTTTGCAGCTGCACATCCACCCATTTCAAAACCACAGGGAGGCCGCGGTTGTTTTGATTCGAGCGAAGCCGTCGTTGCGCCAGCAGGCAGACGGCGACGAGAGCTACTATAAACTGAAAGAGATACTGGATTGAGAGGGCGTAAAATGTCCTAAAGCTGGCTTCAGACGGCCGGCTGCAGATGGAGGAGACGGGGGAAGAATGAGGAGTTTCTGCAGGCGGTGCTGAGCTATTTTTAATTGAAAATCCACCTTACATTAATCAGATTCCCTCAGATCTCCGTCCTGTAACCCTGGGCTGTTGATTCTGGAGGAGCAGCAGGCTGATGAAGATGGAGGGAGAGATAAAGTGATTCAAATGATTAAATAGATTGTTATTAAGTGGATTTCTTTTCTCTGTCAGTGTGCATCATTGATCAGAAAATTTCAAGATTTTTTTCTCATGAAAAGAAAAACAACATACAAAAGCACATCAGCGTCTGATTAAAGGATAAAGACGTATAAGATGAGGTCATTCTGTGTTATCTTGCTGCAACAAATCCCTTAAAAACAAAACCAGTTGTGTGTTTCAGCTCTACAAGGATCTTTCTATTTGACCAAAACTGTCTGACTCTCAAACTCATTGGTTTCTCCTGAAGGCATGAAGCATTAAAAACTTCAAACACAAGAAAAAAGCCTAAAAATTCACACTTAACAAACATTATCTTTCTCATAAAAGGCACAAAGCATCCACTGTTGGAGTGAAGAGTGTGTGTGTGTGTGTGTGTGTGTGTGTGTGTGTGTGTGTGTGTGTGTTTGACCAGGAAGGTCAGGATGGTTAAATTCTGCAGAAGATCAGAACAGTTTTGGCCTCTTTAGCGGCTCGGCTGCAGGCCGTCCGTCTGTCTGTCTGTTATCAGGGTTTCTGCATTAACTCTGAGACATGACGGAGCGTTTGAGGTCTAAAAATATAATTTGGAATATCAGCCTCTAAAATGAGCTCAATGTGTCTCTGAGAATCCCGCAGTTACTGACATTATGACTGAAGAGTTTCCCCTTAAAATGCACATTGAGCTACACAGTGTTTCTGTACAACAGTGGGATCAATTACATGATCAAAAACAGGAGCAGATATCAGTGAAACAGACTGAAGTCCAGATAAACATGAATGCAGATAAACATCGAGCACAATTGTTGTTGTTTTTTAAGCAAGGATTGTTGCTTTAAATACAGCAAAAGAAGAAAAGGATAAGATTTTAATAATATACAATATTCTCACCACATAAATGCATAAAATCCCATCAAAAGTCAGATTTTGTCTGTCAGAACTTTCACAGTATCAGATTTCAATCAATAATATAATTAATAATAATTATTATAACATAATACATGACTGTTTCACAGTTTAAAGAATTCACAGTAACTTAAAGAAAATTTGGATAAAATCACCTTTAACTTTGTTTATTGTGTTTTGTTTTATTGGTTGCAGCTGAATTTATCTTAAGATTGAGCTGAAGGGAAGCGAAGAGAAATGAGAAAATACTGTTCAAAAGGAGTAAAAACACTTAATGTTTTTCTCCGTATTCATGTTACGTGTCAACCAGCGTTAAAGCTCACTATCGCCACCTACTGTGACAAAAGGAGAATGGACAGAAACATCATCTGAAGCCTGTTAACGTGGCTTCATGCAGATGGTTTTACTCTGGTTTATAACCAAATACGTCCAAAACTTCACATCAACTGCACTTTACATTAACTACTCATTAGCACATTAGTAAGCTAAATGCTAAACTAAGATTATTAACATTTGTACGTAATGTTTTAATATAGTAACTGTGAGCATTTGAGCAGTTTAGTCTTAGCTTTTTTCTTAGTTTAACTATAAATTTTTCTTTATGTGGCTCTTTTGTTCAAAGGCCAAACGTTTGTTTCAAATGACTCTTGTTCTTCTTTTCAACACAAAAACTTTCTCTGAGCGTCTGAAGTGTTTCTGCTCATTTTCACTCCGTATTTTTATTTCAAACTTCGATGTATGAACGCAGTGAAATGGGCTGTTGTTTTGATGGCAGAGGGGCAGATCCCCCTCAGGGATCCAGTCCAGTCATCATCATCATCATCATCATCATCATCATCATCATCTTCGTCCTCATCACTGCTCTCCTGGCAGTTTTTGGGGGGCCAGCAGTGGAAGGTAATGGGCCACAAACTCCCAATCAGGGCCTTTCTGGGGCTAATTGTTGACTTTGTTTCGGCCCCGTCTGTCTCCATCCTCCCTCTCAGCCGCGGGAGTAATGAGGTGTTACGGGATATGATGTCCCCCTCAGGACACTAATCTCCAATGAAAGGTCCTAAGAGTTCAGAAAAGAGCAGAAGCTAATGGAGAGAAACAAGGACAGAGAGGGTTTGTAAGTGAGAAGAGAAAGAATGTGGGAGAAAGATGAGGGTTTAAGTGCGATAAAGATGAAGGGGAAAGAGAGAGAAAGGAAGGAAAAGTTACAAAGAGAAGTGGAAGTTGAGACATTAACAGCGCGAAACGAATCGATAAAGCAAAGACACAAAAAAGAAGAGCCTGTGAAAGAGCCATGAGGGACTGAGCCTCAGAAGGACGAATCAGAGGCCTGCAGGCGAAGACGTTCGTCTTATTGAACTTTGTGGTTGAACCAAATCATTTGAAAAAAGCTTCATGTTTTCCACAAAGACTCGAGTTTGTCTGCAACTTCAAAACTTTACACACAAAATCTGCAGCTGCTTCGTTTGTTTTACTGTTTACTATTAAATGAAAAAAACATTTCAACCACTAAAATACCAGTTGTGGCTTTTGCACGGTTTATTTACTGTAAAATGAGACCTCAACAGTGTGCCGATAAATAAAAGGTTCACTGTGATTGAAAACAGGAAATGAAAGGAAAAGAGTCCGCTGATGTCGAGGTCTCACCGGCTTCTCGAGTAACCGTCTGTTGTAAAAACTGTTTGAGTCTCTTCGAAGTCTCAACACAACAAACTGGGATTAACCTGATGTCTCATTAGAATTTTCACATCAACATTTCATTAAAAGTAGTTTAATTTTAAAGAATAATTGCAAATTTGGTCAAATCGGGTAAAATTTGAAATGCAGATTTACCTCATTGACCAACACCAAGTCGTTACAGGTGCTGGCCTCTGATTGGTGGAAGTGCTGCAGAGCCAAAATGGAGAATTGTAGTTTAATTACCTAAATCAAGTTTCCCATAATCCCTTTAGTGACTTTCAGCTTGTTTACACTTTATGTTGCAATGCATCCACACATGCTGGAACAACCACGAGGGATCAGATCTCACCTCCAGTCATGTTGTTTTTAACGGGTCGACCGTCAGAGGAAGTCAAACTGTATTAGTTTCTGTTTACTGCATTTGTAAAATCTGACTCTTCTGTAAAATGTTGTCTTTTCTCATCGATGTGGTTTGAATGATGAAATCAGTTGAAACAGCGAGTTCAAACAGGCAGGTTTTAAACATGGAGTCGTCGCTCATCGTCTCATTTTTCTCTCCACAGTTCTGTGAAATGCAGCTGAAACAAACTGATGTTCGATGTGTTGCAGTTAATTTTAAATGCACAAAAAGCTGCAAAAAATTAAGAATTTGCTTCACAATATTTATTTAAGTTTCTGCTCTCATCACATTATCATTTAAACAGCAGAGAGAAATTTCTCTTCAGTGTCTTCAGGCTTCTCCAATGTGGATTTTTTTGCAGCGTTGCTCATTTCAAAAGCTCCTGCTGTCTAAATTCATCAGTGTCTTTATATTTAAAGTCGTTTTAGAAACTGACGTCTTTACTGAGAAATAAACTTTCACAATCACAGCGGTCAGACTGCACTTCTGTGCTCAGAAAGTGTCATTTCTGCCAATTGGTCATGCCAGATAACAGCAGATAATTAAACTGGATATCACACAGCTTCATCTGACAGAGCTGAACTGGTCTTTAGACGGGATTTTTACCACCAATAGACTTGAAATAGTGTTCTAATGTGTCTCATGTCGAGCTGAAAATGGGAGATAAAATCTGATTTAACTTCCCATCTGTTGTCCCCCTGTGGCTTCAGAGCATCAACAAATTATTTCATAAGGTTTCGTAACATGACAGATGAGGAAATAAAGCGCGGCAGAGTCTCGCCACAGATGCAAAAACGATTAAGAGACAAGGAAACACTGCCGGGTGCGATTAAAGCTGGATATCATTTAGAATCCAACAAAAACTCTTTTGAGACCTCACTGAGAAAATGTAAAAAAAAGAAAATAAAGGAAAGTTATTAGATGTTGTATAAACACAAGCAGCCAAACAAGAACTTAATTAAACCAAGAACTTTATGATTAAAAATAAGAAAACAAGACTCTTCTGATTAAAACGCTGCGTTCTCCTTTGAAAGAACAAATTCATAAAAAACCTGTCAATCAATCTGACGCCACGAAAACAAATTATTTCTGATGTTTGTCGAAGATCTTTGTCCTCCCATTAATTTTTAAGATATGAGCAGTACAAACAAAAATCACCCTGAAATGATTTTTGACTACAAAAAGGACTAAAAGGATTTCAGTAGGAATTTTATTTTTCTAAAGAATAAATTTAAATGTAAACATTAGACAAAATACTGACCATTAAAAATGTTCCTTTAAAGTTAGAATATGTAAACTGTTTTCCTACAATATCTAAGTACATATTTTTATTTTTAAATTGAATCAATTCAATGCACCTGGTTGTAATTATGGTAAAACAGTTCTCTGGCTTGAACACTAAATAAAAAGAATCTGTTTCTGAAGACAAACTTTTGTAACGAACACTGAACATCAATGAGCAAACAGGTCAGCCAACGTTACACGAGCGACTACAAGACAGAAAAAACAACAGTCGATAAATGTTAAGAGCTTTTATTAAATAGACCAACTGATCTGAATGTAGTCAGCAAAATCATATTTATTACAAACTGATAAATCAATTAAAAATAACGTTATTCGGACAAACAGGTGTAGCTCGGCACATGTATCATTCAGATTATACAAATGTGAACATTTTTCCTGATTTTTGTTCAGTTTCAGAGTATAAAAAGTTAAACTGCTGCGTCGTCATGTGTTCAGTGGAGAAATAAAACAGAAGAAAACAGCTGTTTGACCAGCCGATGTTTCAGTCATGATCAGTGCAGCTGCAACATGCAGAGCTTCGTTCTTTCAGTCATTTCAACCACAAAACACAAGATTTTTCTATCCATTGATTTCATGTCTGTATGTCTCTGAAGGCCACAAAACCTCCAAATCAAAGGAAAATTCACTGTCATGGTGTTAAACAGCAGTTTGTTCCTGTGAGTTAACCCAGTGATGTAAACAACAGGACGTCTTTCTCTGATGTGTTCAGTTCATGTTCATATGAAGTCTGAGGGAAAAGAAGTTTGAGGGCTTTAAAATAATAAACCCTACATATAAGAACAAAAGGTGGTTCTCAAATAATGCTAGTCAAAAATGCCAGAGAGTGCCTGGTGCCTGCTAATAAGAATATATAATTATAATAATAATATGAGACATTTTTAAATTAAAATGTCTAAAAATGACTTAATCTATGTTCTACATGTTGAGTCGTGTTCTTCCATCATCTCAGATGTTTCCATCAATGTTCAAATTCAGAGAAATCTCTCATTTTCTTTAAGATAACGTTTCATTTAGTTTCCTGTCCGTAACTTCCAGGGTAACACCAGTCCGAGAGAGGAAGAAAGTCAGCAAACGTGACTAAACGTAACGTGAATCAAACTTAAATACAGAACCTCGTCTGTGAACATTTCTGCCTGAGTCAGTCACAGATTTACATCTTTTTTAACAAGGGAATAAACAAACCCCATGATTGGACACTTTGCTCATCTAAAGTATCATTGTTGTCCTCTTTAATAATAATACTTAATTTAAAACAGATACAGGAGGTTCTCATACTAACGTGAGCAAATACACTGAGGGAAATAAACACAATAAAAGCCCTCCTCAAATAAAGGCCTGGTGGCGTCTGCAGTTGAGCCAATCAAAGGCCTTGGCCACTGTTTTTAAAAAATGCTCCTGAAAAATACTTTGTAAATGACGTGACTGCAAGTTAAGTGACAAGATGTGAGGAATTAAAACAGCTTAAGTTCACTGACTCCAGGTGATCATGTGGATCCTACAGTTTATGTCTAGTTTCTCTCTGTTTTATATTTTTTAAAATTGAACATTTCAGGGGTAGAGTTGGACCGTTGGTCAGACAAAAGAGACGTCTAAAGAAATCTATTCTGTATAGACACAAAAATAATTGAGAAAATAACTGATTGATTAAATTATTACAAAACAATTATTTGTGTTCTGTTGATTTTTTGTTAAACTGTAGCAGGTTGAACTCTGTCACTGTATCAGCCAAACACAACCATTTTAAACGTCCGTGTTTCTGAGCAGACCAGAAGCTTCCGCCTTGAAAACAGTGGACATGAATAAAACCTCATAGCTATCACACTTTACACAGAAACCTGATTATTGTTAAAAGAGATAAAATGGGGAAACTGCCTGGCTGTAAACAAACTCCACTGATACCAGAGTGTAAAGACACTTTGTCAAAGTTTTACAGGAAGTCCCAGTTTAAACCAGGTGTTACTGGTTTTAACTGGGACTGACTAACTCCAGTTTCCTGTTTCTGGTCTTTATGCTAAGATATGCTAGCTGGCTAACAACTGTGGCTTTCTTCCCTCCAAAATAATATCTGAAGTTATGAAAACATAAATGTCCACTCTTTAAATACAACATAAGCCCCACTTTGGAAAAGTATTTTCCAGAAAATAATACTTTATTATATTTCAGTTAATTTGGTTAATTACAAATAAAGTAGTGAAGAAAACCAATTAAAGTCTCTAAGGTTCCCTCTGCGACAGAAACCTCACAGGGACTTTAGTCCGACTCGGTCCAAACGATGTTACAGCAAACAGAGTACAGAGTACAGCCGGTGTGTGTGTGTGTGTGTGTGTGTGTGTGTGTGTGTGTGTGTGTGTGATATAAATCCTTATATTCCTGAAAGGACCTTAACGAGCTCAGTGTCAGTAATCGTAATGACCGTTGGCCAGTGATGCATGTCTTGGTAATGTGATTACTCTTTTTAGTGGCATACACAAACACATTTTTAGTGACCCGGAGTGTAAGGGATTACTATTTGAAATAAGAAATGACACTACAGTTAGTTGGCCTTGTTTAGCTGCTAGCTATCAGTCGCATAGTTTTGGAGGCTTCACACTTCACTGACGCTAAGCTAACGCAAACTGTTGGTTCTTAGTTAAACAATAATGTCTCATTTTAATACAGAAGAAGTGTGTTTGTGTGTGTGGAGTCTTTGTAGTAGTTTGAAGGCACCTTTGATGGAGCTGAGGTAAAAAGTAATTGTCTTTCTGTGGAGTAATTAAGCACAGAAACCACTTGTTGTTGGAGTTGGTTTTATGATCGTCGTGCTGTTGGCGTCTCTGTTTGGGTCTGTTCATGTCGGGTTCAAGTAGCTTTTTCACAGGTTTATTTAAAGTTTGGGTTCAACACTTGGCTCCTCTGAAGATTTCTAACAATATCACATCATATGTTTGCCACAAAAATATACAAACAAAAAGCATCTTGAGCAGAAAACTCAGTAAGTGTCTTCTTACTGTAACTGTATGTCCTCCTGAATGTTGTCAGCAAGCTTTTCATCATAAACACAAGTTTTTAAAAAGGTTTAAAAATGTTTCCATGCTCAAAATCTGACTCTCTCCACCCTCAGACACAAGAAAGTGGCATTTAGCGTGAATGTGACGAAGCTTCCAGTGTTACTGCCGAACAGGAGGAAGAGGAGTGAAGGGCGGGATGAGGAAAAGATGAAGAGTGGGTGCGTTAATTAAGAATTTTTCAAAAATGAATCCCTCCTCTGTTCCCTTCTGGGTTCATTATTGCAGAAGAGGAGGAGTTTAGTTTAAGACAGCTCTCGTAGAAAAAGTAGAGTTTTATAGTTTGTTAAGCCCAGTCGCTCGTCTTGCAGGAGCTCGTTGACTCAGTTTAAGTTGATTCAGCTCAGGTGTTGTGTTCAGGTGCTCTCTGTTCATCAGAGTTCTGTTGTATTGAGTCCAGTCACGATGAACATGAACACTCCTCCTTCTGCCTGCCTGCCAAAACATTTTCCTCCATCTTTTCTTCCTTATCTTGTTTTAAAAAAATTTTCTCTTTCTCTCGACTTTTTGTCTTTTTTTAACTTTGAATCTGTCTTTTCCTCCTCAATCTTTTTATCTTATTCATCATTCTGTCCTTTCCTCCAACCTTATCACCTTATTCTTCCCTTTTATCCTCCTTCCTTCCCTTTTCTTGTCTTTCCTTTAACTTTTCCCGTTGTTGCCTCCTTCTCCCTCTCATCCAGTGACTTCCACGACCCCCCTTTCAGTTTTTCCTCCTTCTCCCTTTTTCCTGACTCTTTCTTTTTCTCTCCTCTCTGCTCTCCTCTCTTCTCCATCTTTGTCATTTATCTTACTTCTTCCTTTTGTCTCCTTGTTCCTAACCAACAGACAGACAGACAGACAGGCAGGCAGACAGACAGGTTGGAGTGTTCTGTCCAATCAGCAGTCTCAGTTTGGATCACATGCCTGTGGAGGACAGTCCCAGGCCTGCAGTTTTGCTGATGCAGGGTAAACCTTGTCCTCCTGTTTTTGGGAAATCGTGCGCCACCACGCGGCCGTTCTCGCCTCCGAGCCCCGAAGCTCCTCCTCCAAAACATCCCGCCGCTGCTCCTCCCTCTCCCACTCCGCCCACCATCCCGCCAAGGCTGGTGCTCATCATGGCGGCATCGATGAGCTCCTGCAAAACAGAGAAGGAGAAAATTTTACAGACACGATGAAGAAATTTTTGAATCTAGGAGAAAGTTTTGAGGTTCAGGTGTAAAAATCCATTTAGCTCTTAAACCTTTTGTAGACAAATACTGTTTTTATCTTTATTTACCAGCTGACCCAACGTGACTCATCTCACATCAGCGTTATCTTTTAAAATCAAAAACCTGCTTTTTCAGAGCATCTTGTTTGATGGATGATTTTCAAAAAAATAAAAGATAGTCAACATCTGAAGAGTTTCCACATCAGAATATAAAACTGTTGGACAAAAGAAGTGACATATTGAAGATTTCACTTTTCTTAGAGCTTCAACAGTGAAATGTGAAAGTGTGTGAAGTCACACTGAATCCAGAAACATGTGCATCACATCCGTGTGTCCACGTTTAGATTTGTAATTTGGGTTTGGGCGTCTTTATTGCCTCAATCAGCTGCTTGTCACAGCTGCAAATCAGCAGGCAAACATCAGTGAACAACTTCCTGTTTGAAATACACCTGCATGCACCTGTCCCTCTCACCAAACTCAGCCTCTCACTACACTTTTTACACAAATTAACAATGTTCTCAGGAAATCACAGTCTTGCATAAGAAGGTATAAAAAGTGTGTGTGTGTGTGTGTGTGTGTGTGTGTGTGTGTGTGTGTGTGTGCGTGTTCAGTCGTGTTGTTTTGACTGGAACAGCTCCCTCTCTGCGTCTCCTCTCAGTGAAAGTAATGATGTGGATCCAGACTTAATATCTCGTATCAGGCCTCTGAGGCTCCCACGCTCCCTCGCTGTTTGCTGCCTGGCATCGACAGTCGTCGGGCAGATTGGTCCAAATAAATCCCAGGTTGGTTCATTTACTGGAGCAGCTCTAACATTCACAACACCTCAGAGCCAACGACGAAGTCAAACACTCGTCTTCCTCCAGCTCTCAGCTCAGTTAACAGCTGAAATACGCCGCAGTCAGCCTCCAAACACTGTAAACACTGAGAGCAACTCGCTCTCTCTGCCTCTTTCTTCTGTCTCTCGACCATCATTCTCACTTTAATAGAGGGTTTTATTGTCACGGTCTGCTGTCAAAACACGACAGCATCTGTCTCTGCGCAGAGTCTATTAATACTGTCGCCTGCAGCCAGAAAAGCCACCTGTTAAAACATCAGACAGCAGATTTGTGATTTAATGTTCTGAATAATTATTTTCTCTTACAATAAATAAAAGCAGGGCGTGATGTGACGCTTCTCTGCCACCATGTTTTCAATCCAAACAGCAGTCTGTCTCACACTAACAGACTGCTGTCTCTGTTAAAGCCTTTTCCCTCAGAATCACTGACATTAAAACCTGTTGTTAAAGTGTGAATGATAGTACTGACTGTCGGTCCGGCGGCGCTGCAGTGCTCCTGTGCGAACACACCTCAGCAGCAGGGTTACCTGCTTTGCAACCCTCCTCCATCTGCTCTGACTGATGAAATCCTGCACACATGTTGAATCACTGCTGCCTTCAGCGGGAGTTAAAAGCCTCTGAGCTCAGACGAACATGTGAAGGGAATAACAAAAGTCCAGCAGAGGTGAGAGTAACAGACTGGAGCTTCTGCTCAGGAGAAAATGGTTCTAATGACTTGTTTGTTCCTTCGCAGCAGCCCATCAAAGTCTGAGCAGAAACCCCCACAGTCTGCAATGTGGAGGCTATGTGGTTATGTGCTGATGCTGGTGATGAAGAGGAGCTAAAGAGCAGAGACTGATTAAAGTTCAGCTGATGCACTTTCAGATGGCTGTAATGTGGCTGCTGGAGATTGAGGCTAGAAACGGAGATCCTGATGATCACTAAGGTCGTTTTCACACCTGAAAGTCTGAACGAGGGTTTGTGTTTTTGTCTCATTGCACACATTTGGTCCGGTCGGTTTCTGTTTCACACTGCGATTCTGAAAATGGACTAATGGACTTTACATGACAAACCTACGTCACATCATCATCATCAAGTACGTGGGTTGTGTGTCTCTGTACTTTACTCTGATTGGTTTGTTGGTGTCAGCGTGTTGAAAATGTCTTGTTTTGTAGCTCGATTGTCTTGTGGCAGACCAAATGTTAATGAGACATCTTCCCTCCATGTAGTTCCTCAGCTCTTTTTTGTTTTGGTAACAGTTACTCGGTTTTAGCCTGCCGTAACTTCCTGTCACTGGTACGAAGGTCTGAAGGTCCGAACCTTTGCTTTCACACTGGACATGAACCGAACCATGGTTCAGTTTGATCTGGACCGAGACCACCTGTTTTGATTGGACTGTGGGCTCAGCTGTTTGATCTGGATCATGGACCGGGGAGGTCTCACACCTGCTTGTTTGGTTTTGATCAAACTGAAAAGTCCGAAATTCTGGACCAAATGAGGCAGGTGTGGCAATAAAAAAATGGATGCCTTTATTGATAAAATATGGTGGACTTTTCTCTCTTAATCTCAACTTCATTGAGATTTCATTAACAGTTTTTCTGCTTGTTGACAAACTGGGTCTCCAGCTGCAGTTTATGGCAGCATTCAGAGCTTCGTCTCTCTGATAGTCAGAATAAATTGTATTGTTAATTAAATGTGTTATTTAGCTTTGATGGCAACAAGAAACAACACTGATTTTCACATAAAATGGAACGTAAGTGCATCTGTACGATAACCTTGATATTCTGATTGCAGTAATTGTACAATGAAAGTTTAATAATTCCTGATCGTAATATATTTGTTGCAACCTGATTAATCAATCAACATCTGTATAAAATAAGCTTCAGTATTTGTTTGAAAGCAGATCAAACTCGACTCACCTTCATTCTTCTTGACTCGATTCGAGACTTGTAGCAGAACTCAACCAGAGCCACGAGCATGGCCAGCCCGAGCCCACCAATCAGGATGTAAAACACTCCGGCCACGTTGCTCAGACTGAGCGCGCTCGTCTTGTCCTGTCAGCACAGAGAGGAGGGGTCAGGGCCGACCAATCATGGTGCAGAGAGTCATGACATCACTACAGTTTGAGTTCTACTGTTCATGAAGTAGAACACGATAAAACTAAAAACAAGTATCATCTTTCTAACTAACTAGGCACTTTTTTCTGCTTCAAAGGCTGTGATAAAGAGGCAACATGTGACTGTAAAATAAAAAATAACTGGCTCATTAGTGTATTTACAGTCGTCTGAAATGTTAAAATAATGAACAGAACATGATTCCTTAAAAACACAATGAAACTACAACTAGTGGAAAGAACGTAAATCTGTCTGATCACTATTTTCTGTTGGAGTCCTGTGTTGTAGATATTACTTAAAAAACTGGGAAAAACAAACGCTACACAGTTGCATTATGGGACATGTTGTTTAATGTCTCTTGGAGTTTGATCCTTACTTCAGACTAAAGGCTGCATGAACTCTGACCTTTCTTATCGTTGTCCTCTACCTGAATTAAGTGCAGCGTTTCATCTGAGGGTAAAATTACATCCACGACCCCAAATCACAGCCTTTGATAAGACATATTTATATTTCTGTCACATGCAACTTCATGCACAGAAATGTAAACAGAGTAAAGGAAAACTAAGGCTACATACACAAAACTATGTTTTTGTTTTAAAACAGGGGTTAAACTAAGGGACGTAGCAAACGATTGCGTCTGTGTTTCCAAAAGAATCTATTTCTGTTTGTTCAGACCACAAACCAACCCCGGAGTTTTCAATCAGAAATATGTCCAGTGGTGTTTCCAAAAGGGTTCGATTTAGTGAGTCTGAGACCTAAACGTAAATGTTACAGGAGTGACGCATTTTAAAGCAAAAACGTATCAACGTGGATGTAGCCTCAGGAAAACCTCATTCATACACTCTCAGTTATATTTGATATAAATAAAAAAGTGATATTGGTGCTGTTCTCCAGTCCAATGTCACTTCTGTCTAATCAAATAATACAAAAGAACTAAAGTTTACTGTTACTGTTTCTTAAAAAAATATTTTGTGACAAAAAGGGGATTTGATTGGTTGTTGAGCGATTGTTTCCGATCACATAAGTGTCCACGTGTTCCTCTGTTACATGCATGACTTGATTTTTGTGGGCGTGTCTTAGTTTTCTCTTCCAATAACATGCAGCCTGTTAAAAAAACAAAACAAAAACAAAAACTAAGAATACGGGGAAACAGCACTCAAAGTGGGCGGAGCTTCTTCTCAACAGGAAGTCTTGTGGAGTAGGGCGAGCCTATCAGGGGGTTTTCCTCTCCAAACTGTCATGTTAACCTCAGCCAATCAGCTGCTGTGATTTTAAACAAAAAACTTTAAAGTCAGGCTGAAATTAGCTATTATTCTTTTTTTCAAAAACAATGCAGCGTATTTTTTGCTGTGCTTTATCAAAAAAATTTAAATGCAAATTCACTGGAAAACTTAAGAATTTTGCACACAGTATTTTTGTCTCTAGTTAAAATACATTATGACATTTAGAATGACTGACTGAATTTTAATGTTACATTCAAGGTCGTGTTGTACCAGAATACACTGGGATGTTCAACAAACCTTGTCATGTCAATTTCTGACATTGTTTTTTTGCTGTCAAAGTTCTCACCACGGGCCAAATGTTTGTCTCGTTACTGTATTTTCAGTCTGACTTTCGTCTTTTCTCTTCGCTGCTGCGCTGATGACAGACTGATGAACGTTTTCTGTTCGGTCCGTTACACAGCGAGTTCAGAGGAAACAGGAGGTACATGACAGATTGGAGACGGAAACATTGGTGTGTGTGAGTGTGTGTGTGTGTGTGTGTGTGTGTGTATGTGTGGTGGGGTAAAGCTGTGGTCAGTAGCTTCAGTTTCATCAGATTTTGGTTAGCAGCCATAAACAGAGAGCAGGAGACAAAGAAAAAAAGACGGAGAGAAAGAAGCAGGAAAATATATTTTCA
Organism: Acanthurus leucopareius; assembly: GCA_029814765.1. Lineage (NCBI taxonomy): Eukaryota > Metazoa > Chordata > Actinopteri > Acanthuriformes > Acanthuridae > Acanthurus > Acanthurus leucopareius. Next base: position 326,389 of record JAQMCX010000013.1, read on the forward strand.
GTTCTGAAAATCTGACTTTTTACATCTGATGTGTTTGTGGAGAATCTGGCTTTAATCAAGGGCTTCTCTTCAAGGCCAGAATAGCTCCCTCTCTTTTAAAAAAGATAAAAAAAATAGCCTAAAACACAACTTTTTTTAAAGCTCTAACATACTGTAAAACTACAAGATAGTCTAAAAATATAAATGTAAAAGTGGCCCCCAAAGGCAGCGAGGAACTGTGATTAAAAATGATGTAAAAAGTCACATTTTTCAGCAGAGTCTGAGTGTGTCTGTCGGTGGCCGCCTGTGAACTGTGCTGACCACAGAATATTCTGGAGAACAGAAGGAAGCTGAGCAGAGAAAAGCCTCTGAACAAATTTACTGATCAGAAGACATGAAAACCCCTTATCTCCAAAAAAGTCTGCTTTGTTGGACTCGGCTAAAGCCGAACTCATTTTCCAATCAATTTGCATAAACTTATCTGAAGCTACGTAGAGTTTGTCAAGAGTTTTCTTGCAACTTGGTTCCTAAAACTCATTCAGCAGGTAATCGAGTATGGACAGTTTATATTGGAGTATTGAGGTTTTGTCATGCCTTCAGAAATGTGTTCATGATCATTGTTTTTATCCTCCAGCTCTTCAGAATAGTCGGCTGAGCAGCAGTGTGACACTCTGAAAACTAAAAGTTCTCTTCAAAAAAAAGGTCATGGACAAATGTTTTTGCTGAGGTACTAAATTTTAATTTGGAAAATCTAAATTTATTTCAAACTTTACATTGCACAGCGTTTTTTGTATTTCTGGGTCAAGTTCAACATTTTTGGAGAAAATCTTACAGATACAACTTACAGAACAAAAGTCATTTCCTGACGGCTTTATTGATTTTCTGAAAACAGAACGGTGACAACAGGACTCGAGGAAATCCTGTAGAGGCAGAGTAAATGGTGGGCGGGGCCACACACATTGATGTAACCTGTTACCTCACAGACAGGTGTGGTCAGATTGGTGCGCTCTTGCTCCTGTAACCACACCCACCAGTGATGTAACAGTTACTGACTCTCAAGAGAGTAAACCTCTACATCGCTGCAGCAAAGTGAGACTTCAACCTCTAGATGTCAGTGAAAACATGATTTTTAACAGCTGTTCATAGCCCTAAGAAACTTTTTCTTTGTCACTTGTAACGTTCTCATTAGGCACCATATTAAAGTTAAATACCCATCAGCAAAAACATCTGTCCAACTAAAACCAATATGATGCTTTTTTAAAAAAAAAAAAATTAACTTTCCTTTGTTTTTAAATTATTTTGAGTCACAGAGTAAGCTTTCAAAAGGACCGCCCTTTATGAGGGTCAGAGCCTTTGCAATGGGCTTCCAAAACTGAAACCCAAAAAGAGTCAGATCCACTTTTCCTACTAGAAATAAAGTTGGCAAACAAAGTGAATTAGATAGAAAAAACTTTTAACTAGCAAGAGATTAACTGAAAATCAAAACAAACAAACAAAAAAATTACAACAAAACTACAGAAGTTCCTACCATAATTAAAAAAGATCTGCAAAACCTTTTCCTTTTCAGAGTGTACCTGCCGAATCTGGGGTTTTGGGGTGCGGGTCTGATGGGTCCGAGGGGGTAAAGGGGGGAGGGGCGGGGTAAACCAAGACATGACCTCAGGACGAGGCCGAGCAACCACAAGAACTGACCTTTCTGCCGGAGTCCTTGTGTCCACACTCCCCTTTGTCATACCACCACCTGTTTTTCAACTTGTCTAAGACGGCTTGTTCATTGAGCTTCAGTACTGCTAGGTTTACTGGGATTCTTCAAAGAACCATGAGAGGAGGGGGATGGGGGGTTGGGAATAACATAAATAACATTATGCACCTCCATGTTATCTTATGTTATTGTTCAGCTGCACAGCTACGAGGCTGCGGCAGCTACAGCAACAGCAGCGATTCTAATAAAACTGGCATCTGCATTGTAGATGCTTTGGCACCCTACAGAGAACACCTCAACAACAACAGAAAGAAAAACAAAATCTAACAAAAAACAAGCACAATCACACAAACAACTGTTCAGGAAAATGTCAGCGTCAAAGTGATATGCGTTAATACTCCATCTAGCTTGGTTTGGCCTGACTCCCTACGTGCGAGATGTGTATTACTATATCACTTTGGGTAACCGGCAAGAGCTGAAAACACTCCGGGACCTTTAGGTTTACTGAGCAAAACGGTCTGCTGTCCAAAAACTACAAGACTGTAAAATATTCTGTGGTAGAAAGCGGTTGAAGAATTGCCTTCTAGGGGAGGAGGGATGGAGTCAAAAACTGTCCGTAAACAAGGAACTGATTCCAAAAATCCAGATGTGCGAGGACCAGAGGAGATATTTTACAAAACCAGCTGACTGTAAAATATAAAAATAACTATACCAGTGACCCTAAAAAAATGGTGCTGACATGGTTTATACGGACGTACAATACGTAAAATATTGACTGAACTGTCTAAAAACGACAATATCTTCATTTTCGTTTAGTTGTGCTCTTACGTCATCCCAAACATTTTAAACAAAGTTAGAACTCAGAGAAATCTGCCATTTTCTGCAAGGTAACGTTTCGCTTTGTCTCCTGTCTCTAAGTTATGGGGAAACACCGGCGAGACAGTGAGGAAGGGAGTCGGCAAATATAACAAATGATTATGTAACTGAGACCTTTAGAAAAGTAGAAACTATGCATTTAAACCAAACCCTACCTGGGGAAAATTAAGAGTCTAGTCCATCAAAAAGTTAGTATTTAGGTAAAGCCCTGTAAGAGTTGTAACAACATGTTAGACATGTTTCACAAATACTCAAATTTCTCTCATTTCTCTCTGATGCAGTAAGGATGGAATGTGTTTTATATTGTACTAAGATTTGAGTGACATGTTGGATTAAATCAACCTGTTGCTTCTTTGAGAGTGGACCTCTGCTCTAAGACGCCGTTTTTGTCACGAAAGCTTCGTAGACCCAGACCGTGTTTTGTAAAACACCCCCTGGATCAGAAGGTGCAGAGTCAGAAATTTTCCTCAACAAAGGTGAAGCATTTTGATGAAGGAATCACCTCTCATCCAAGAGGTGGAATGAGTTTTATTGCTACTGTGCAAAATAAAAAACTACAGTTTAAGTAGCCCCATTTGGAGTGTTTTATGCTTCATTTTTAAGTAGTCGGTTGTTGCCGGTTACCCTCGTGTACCATTGCCTGTCGTTACCCGTTGGTGGTTACGGTGATCTGACCTTGGAGTCCCCTCCCCCGATGCCGCATTCTCCCTTGTCATACCACCATCTGTTTTTCAATTTGTCCAACAGGCCCTGCTCGTTCAGTTTTAATACTGCCAAGTTAACAGGGTTTCTAAAGGGATGATAGTAATAAGGGATAGAAGGGAACTAGGTGTTAATGAGCAGAGGACTGCCAGAGTGTAGAGAGCAACAACATGATATCTACTCATGACTGCTATGTTGTCATCGGTGTGGTCATAAAATGAATGGATCTTTAAAGGACAGGTTCACTGCACTTCAACCCAGACCGGCTAAAAAGTTGTTTCCCAACCTCACTCTGTTTTTCATACGGTTCTTTTTATTTTATGATTATAAGTTTGAGTAGTGTTTCAAGAAAATACTGAAGCTCCTTCAAAGACCTACAGCTCTTTTACTATCTGAGAAGCCATTTCTGAAAAGGCCTAAAAAGAATCTCTCCTGAAAGTCTTTGAATATGTCCCACATACACGGCGTATTTGTGTTGGCAGTGTCATGTGATTGGATTGATTAGTTAATGTTGGCCTGAGTCGTGTCCAGTGATTGGCTGAGTCAAAGAGTTTGGTTCCTCATACTTGAAGCTGTCTCTAGGTACGTTAACGATGGAAGACGACGTTTCATTATGGTCTGGGTTGAAAAACAGTAAATATTTCCTATAACTGACTACGGCTCGGCTAACCTCTACTGGCATGAATTCCCTCTTACCTGATAAATTAAGGTGGAACAACAGTCAAATGTTCTGTTTTCCTTTTTCCTGTTCGACTGCCTTTTACTCAGTTCAGTAATTGGTTGAGGAAAATCGAATTCCATCTCCCATACAAAAAAAAATTGCTGTGTGTGGACGTGATAAAAGATAATTGAATATTCTGTCTGATATCAGGCAAACCATGTTCAATTTCCCTACATACTCTATGAATCCTCACAAGCTGCCTGTTGTTCCACTTTATATGACAGTGACGTTGAAGCTACAGATCAGCAGAAGGTAGCAGTGAGGTTTGAAGAGTGACGGTAAAGAAAGATGAATGGATGAAATGATCACATCAGATCAACCTGTAGTGCTTCAGTTTGACTGGATCATAACATTGATGTAATGTAATGTTTGCAAAAGCAGGAGAGTTTTGTTCTAAAAAACATCTTTTGTTATATAAGGATAAATTTGAATAACAGTTCAGTGCAAAACATAATTTAGTCCAGCTAATATGTGACTAAATTTGAAAGATTGTTAGAGGAAATTAAACATTTTGGAACAAAAACTCTCCACAGAATCTGAACAGCAGCAGTTTTCATAACGGTGATTCTGCAGTGGATGAAGCAGCAACATGAGCAGAAACCAGATTATTTGGTTATTTGATTATTTTTCTTTGTGAAAAACAATGAATTGTTAGTCGGTCAGTCAACCCAGAGACAGTCTGTCCAGCTGGAACTCGTCAGCTTGTATTTCTGATGTGTAAAGTTTATCATCCTGATGCTCGGCTGCCTTAACACAACTGTGTTGCTAAGCAACTGACCACAAAAACTGACTCCTTCTTGGTCTCTTTTCAAAAATGGTGAATGATTTTGTGCTTTTCTGCATCTGTAACTCCACGCAGAGAGAAAACAGCAGACAGATGAATAAATAAGCAGAAATTCTCTCTGAGTAATCTGTTTTACACAAACCTCCAAGTGTTTTACTACGAAGGCAGAACGTTCGGCTCTGTTTGCTCTGTTTAAAACTCTCGGCGATGTTTGAGCCTCACACACACGCTGATTTACTTTCCTAGTGATTCATTTCTAACATGGAGGAACATACAAATCAGTACATTCAGAGTGTGCTGATCTCATCTCTGGAGTAATTTCCTCTCTGACTCTGGGTTGGCGGTAAAATGCTGATGCAAAGCAGAAAGAACGAGAACAAGATGTTCTCTCTCAGAACATCTGATTAAAACATGGACTGAAGGTCCACTGATGTCTGAAATGGAGCAGAAGAAAAGACCTGCTGCTGTCAGGTAAAAATAAAAGGATCCAAACTCTAATTTGGATGATACTCATGTTTCAGCTGAGCTTACTTTTTTTTCGTAATTAGCTTTTAGAGACAGTCATCCTGCGTGAAGCTGCCACATCAGAACTGAACAGATGTTCACAGATGTTAACAGGGTGAATTCATACTGTTAAACCAACAAATACTTTTCACGTGAACTAATTTGATCGTTCAAATAGTTGAACCAGGGATCATAACCTCAGATAAAGATACAAATATATATTTTTTAAATATTTACTCTTATTATTAAACATGGTGACATAAAGGTGTAAAGCAGCTTATAAACACACACGTGATCAAAGGACAACTGCCTCCAATATGGACTTAAGTTAGTTAGTCCTCTCCGTTGGTTGTTAGGTGGTTAATGGTTGGACTCTAGGGGGCGCTGTGTTATTTCTACAGAACTCAGGTGGGTGCCAGCTGCTGTATGATGGTTTTCGATGCTGCAACTTGTTGAGTTTTAGTTTTTAAAATGGTTTGAGCTCAGTTAAACAATGTAGTTTGATTTTATCTGACAGCAGCAAAGCTCCGAGAGTTAAAGAAAGAATTATATGGATGTTAGCAGCATTAGTGTGGTGACTGCAGAGACAGACAGACAGACAGACATACAGGCAGCGTGGCAGTCAGACAGGCATAACAGATGACATAACAGACAGACAGGTAAACAGGCCGACAGATTAGAAACAGGCAGACAGACTGAAACACTGAGACGGACAGACAGGAACACACACACGTTGACAAAGACAAACAAAAGAGAGAGAGACAAGACAGACAGAGAGACAGATTAAGAGACTGACAGACAGACAGACAGACTGACAAACAGACAGACAGTAAACAGGTCTAAGACCCAGACTCAGGTTAGTTTTTATGTTTTCATGCACACAGATTGATTGAAAAAGAAAATACATGAAGTTTGTTTTTTTTTTCTGTAAAACCTGAATATAAACATCAAACATCCGTCTGATCGACGGCTGAAGAGTTCACATCAGTTAACTGAAAATGTCCGGTTTGTGTCATGTTTGATCCAGCGCTCCGGGCCGAGTCGTCCATTTTTAAGGCTCAGAGAAAAACATGGTCATCAAACGCAGCGTGTAGTTAAACGTTAAAGTGACTTTTATGAAACGGCCTTTTAGGCGTCGCATCACATTTCAGATCACTCTAAGTTTTTAGCAAAATAACCGAAGAAACTTTTTCACATTTAAGTTTTCAGACAATTTTATTTAAATAAATCTTCACGTCTGAAAAGATTAAAATATATTTGAGCTTTTTCTTTTTTTAATTCCCATGAATCATCTGACGACCCCTCACTTTTATCTGCAGACCCTCTGAAGGGGCCCGACCCAGAGGTTGAACACCTCTGGACTGAACTAGCTAACTGTATATGAAGTAGTTCAAAGGGTCTCCAGCAGGGGGCGCTACAACAACGACTTGCTGCTCTGACGTTGATGATCAAGTTATGATGATTGAAACTCATTTTTAAGTGTTAAGTCATCAAATTGAGTTCAGATCCCAGAACACTGAATCATCCATGATAGAAAAACTGATTAAATTAAAAGAAAATACTAATAATTCAATCTCGTTCATGAAACTAATCCTGTTGTTTCATTAAACCTCTTTATGAAACTTAATCTATTAATTTTCTTTTATATAAAACAAAGAAAAACTGAATTTATTAAAGAATATTTCTGTTCAAAAAGACGCCACAGTTTGTAACAGATGATGTGATGTAAATACACTCGTTCCTCTTCCTGAATTAACTGACCTTATTTCCCACAAACACAGACAGAACAGGACATGAACGTTCACCGTCGCCTGTCCACAGATTCAGAGTTTACCTGAGCGGCGATCCTTTGGGCGTGGCCACACCGTAACCTTTGGAGTCCAGGTTTCCTCCCACCTTCATGGTGTCGCAGGGCTTCCTCTGCTCGATGTACTCGTTCATGGAGGACTCCAGCAGGTAGGCGTACTTCCCCTTCGACTTCCTCACTCTGCTCACGCCCTCGTTGGTGTTTTTGACGAACACTGAGGGGTCCGCGCTCCGCATGTAGGACCACATCTTCTCGAAAACCGCTATCTTTGACCGCTGAAGTACGAGACAGAACACAGAACAATTCGATTATCTGAGCATCATAAACTGCATGTTACAGAGCCAACTGTAGGAATCTTAAATAAAAAATCCAGAAAGATGAACGTGGCGTCCTCACCTTGAAGAACTCCTTGGTGGAGCCTCCGTCCAGCGTCCCGTAGGCGATCTCTGTCTGCTTGGCCAGGTCCTCGGCGCTCTCTATGGGGGAGACCATCCTCTCCACGGTGAGGAAGGCTGCCAGGTTGGCCGTGTAGGACGAGATGATGATGAGGGTGAAGAACCACCAGACTCCTCCCACGATCCGACCTGAGAGAGACCTGAGAGGACGAGGAGGGAGGAGACAGGTGAACTCGCGGTGTCAGTCCATGACCTTTGACCTCCACTGGAGCTGCTTTAGCCATGACTGAATGATCACTGAGTGTTCACTTGTTAGTAGCTTCACTGTGCTTCTGTTGAGTAAAAATGAAATCAGTATAATCTTTTACATTTTAACTACAGCAGGTCAGATTATCTTGGATTATCTGCTGATAAAAAAAAGTAGAAATTAAAGGGTTGAGATTGGAAAAGAGAATGAAAAACAGGTGGTGAAAGACAGAAAGAAATCAGGGAGATGAAGAGTATTCGAGTATATATTTAAGTATAGTATAAATAAGTATAAAGTATAAATATTCAAGTTACTGAAGACTGAAAGTAAAACTGTCTTCATATCAGATTCATTTTAATCCTGTTTGATCAACACGTAAATGTGGACACAATGACCCAGAGCCCAAAGTGACACCTTCTCAATGTTTGTTTAGTGAAACCAACAGTTCACACACACACACACACACACATGCGCGCACACACACACACACACACACACACACACATGCGCGCACACAAACACACACACACACGCACAAACAGAGTGTATCCAGAATAGAAACAGCCTCAGGTCTTCACACAGCTGTAACATACAACCAACAACAGCTAACATGGCAGCACGTCACACAGCATTCAGTGTGTTCAGTGACGACATCTGAGTGTGTGTGTGTTTGTGTGTGTGTGTGTGTGTGTGTGCGTGCATGTGTGTGTTCTGACGTGTCTGCATGAATAAGAGCTGTACATCACTGACTGTACAGCTGTGCTTCTATATAAATCGGCCCGTCTTTGTCCTGAGGAGCATCAAGAACATTTTGTCTTCAGTGTTGGTGAGTAAAAAGTGAGTCAAAGTCAGACAGAATGACTCACTTCAGACAAATACACACTGCTCATTCACGTTAATGTTGCAGATGTAAAAGGTGGAGTTCATTTTAGGGCGTTTTAACACCTGAAAGTCCGGACAAGGTTCGTGTTTTTGTCTCATTGTTTACATTTGGTTTCAGTTTCTCACTGCAGTGATGCAAACAGACTGTAGCTGCTCAGCTCATCTTTGTTTTGACTTGATGTTCCAACACTGAAGTTCTCTCACAGAAGTTTACAAAATGCTGATTAGTGTTCCTGTGCTGGTGAGCTGGTTTCTACTTAACAGCAGTGATTGGTTACCAGAGCTGGAGGGGCGGAGTTTACTCCAGCAGGGCGGAGCATGATGGAGCCCATAGCATTGTGAGCACAACAACACTGTTTGTGTAAATCCTCTCACTTCCACAAGGGGGAGACAGACGTTCCACACTGCAGCTTTCAGTACAGTTCTGCAGTCTCAGGTGTGTGTGTCGTGTTCCTACCTGGGCGAGATGTCGCAGCCCTGTTGCATGAAGGCCCCCAGAGAGAACCAGAGAGAGTTAAAGATCCCAAAGTCGTTGGTGTGTTCTGGAGTCTCTTTCTCCTTCTGCTGGTTCTGGTTCTGGCCTTGAGTCTGAGAGTAACCTGAGACACAGAACCGAACCGCCCAGAACAGCAGCACATGAAAATACAGTTTCAGATGTTACAGGAACGAAGATACGGTGAAGAAGGTTTTTATGATGATGATGATGATGATGATGATGATGGGGTACCTGGAGAGTGAAGAAGCTCAGAAGATGAGGACGGCAGAGCTCGTCGAGAGGCAGAGGAGGGCAGAGTTTCATCTTCATCATCAGAGTCTTCACCCTGCCACTCATACGGACTGAAGCGACTCACCTGAGACACGGAGACAAAGAACTCTGAGCTTCACCAGGTGAAAGTGACGCAGTGCTTTGTTTGCTTAGAGAGCAGGTTTAACTGCAAACACACTCACAAACACACACACACTGTTCACACACACAGACTGTTCACACACACACACTGTTCACACACACACACTGTTCACACACACTGTTCACACACACACACTGTTCACACACACACTGTTCACACACACCGGGCCTCACCAGAAAAAGCACCACGCTGACTCCGATGTAGGCGAAGACGATGCACATCCAGATCTCGTAGGCCAGCGGGTCGAGGAAGGAGAAGACTCCGGGTTTGGACTTGGTGGGTTTCTTGATCATGATGGAGATTCCCAGAGACATGAAGGGCTTCGTGAAGTCGATCACCTGCTCTCGGACCAGAGTGATGGTCAGCGGGGCGACCGCCACGTCGGCCTTCTGCAGGGAGAGAGGAGCTGCATGTTTCCGTCTGACAGACTCATCACTGAACATCTGGATGTTCATGGTGTTTCTCCTCTTTGTTCTCTTCTGCTCATGAAGTTAAAACATGTTCGGCTCAAGCTTCATTGAACACCATGTGTGTCGAATCCAACATGCCTGTTTGCGTTTGTATCGTTTCTTTGACTCTGTATGAACATGTTTGGCTTTAACTCTCCACAAAACCTTTCAGCCTTTTATTATCATAACTGACATTTCTCTGCCTTTAAACACACACTGTCCATCTGCAACCTGCTTTTTTACTTTTTTATCAAGCAAATTTTCTTTTTCTTCAGTTTCAGAGATTTCGTACGCAGTTTGATATAATGTGTGGCATCAAATGAGCTGCAGTTTCATTACCTGTATTGATAAAATGGTGATAATAAAAGAGTGAGTGTCAGTGATGTGAGGCTGAAGGACGGAGCGAGCAGGCGACTCCTGTGGTTAAAGTTTAACTACATCATTAAATTTCCCTGAACTTTGATAAAAACCAGCTGACAGCAGCAGATTCAGTGACGGACTGTGTTTTCTGGCTCCTGTGAGGTGGAGGTGTGGTCTCACTCACCCCGTACACCAGCTCTCCCACCATGCCGTTCCACATCTTCGTCTCCGCCTCTCTGGCGCCGTACTTCCCGTCGCCCACCAGCTCGAGTCGGTACGTGAAGCCGACGTGTTTGGCGATTTCTGAGGCCAGTTCGGCACAGTAACCTTCGTACTTGTCGTTTCCTTCAAACTGCTCGTGGTTCTTCTTCAGCATCATGTACGGAGCTTCCTGCGTCACACAGAAGGTTCAGTGCTCTGTACAACAAACTTAAAATACACCTTCTTTAAAAAACTAAATGCATTTTAAATTTTTAGGATTTTTCAAAATTCCACTGCTGGCAAATCTCTTCATAAACTTTTATCTCTGTTTTTGTAACTGAAACAAACTGATTTTCCATCTAAAAGAAAATAACACGACAGATCAAAACTGAGCCTCCAGTCCTCCCAGTCCTCCCAGTCTTACCAGTATGGTGGTGACGACGTAAGTCCTGTTCTGCAGACCGTAGAACTCCTCCACCACCGGCCTGTAGACGGCCGTGTTCACGTAGCCCCGCCTCTCGTTCCAGTAGCCAATCTGAGCACAGAACAGCAGGGTCACATGACGCCTCCTCTGTTTGTTTGGTCATTTGATGTTTTTAAATAACAAAGTTTGACAAAGTGACTGAAGCTGTTTGTGAGTTTTTCTGTTGTTTCTTAATTTATTCAGTAACAGAAAAACAACGATGACACAGCAGGTTTTAAACATGACACAGCATCCTGAAAGAGACCAGTTTGATGTTTGTTGTTGTTGTTGTTGTTGTTGTTGTTGTTGACGCTGAGCTGCTCGGCCTGTTTGTCTCACCGTCACTGGCTTCAGTGAAAATGGCAGCAAACAGTGAACCTAAACTCCAGACTCTGAGACGCTGCATTTGAAGCCCGAGTGTGTGCGTGTGTGTGTGTGTGTGTGTGTGTGAGTGTGTGTGTGTGTGTGTGTGTGTGAGTGTGTGTCGCCTCATAAACTACAAAGCAAACACAATTATGTGGCTTATTACGATGATAATTCATACTGGAGCGCAGTGTTTGTCTGACGGAGTTCAAAAGAAAGCTGAGCTGCAGGATTTCAGAGCAAACAAACGCTGCAGCAGCTGATTTCACTGATGATCACACCTTTAATCAGAGGACACAGAGCTAATTACTGCGACGAGCTGATGCAGTGAAAACCTGCCGCCGCCTGACTCCGCAGAGAGCGACGCCTCGCCAAACCCCCGTTCAAACCAAACACGCTCAGACGAAGCAGCTGACCTTCCTGGGTCCTGAGTGGCTGAGCTCCATCACAGTCAGAGTGTAGTTGGTTCGATGTCCTCGCTCGTCAAACTGGACGCGACCCGTCAGCCCCTCCAGACGCACCTGTGGCACACACACACACACATGTTGACCCACAGCGTCTGTGTGTATTAATGTGTGCTTGCTGCCTGTGTGTGTGTGTGTGTGTGTTTACCTGCTGCAGAGCTCTCTGGATGTCGATGCCCTGCCCCCACGGGGCCGGGGGGTTGGCCAGACACTCCCCTGCGTTGCCACGGCGAGAGATGTCGATCCGCTGCCGCCGCAGGTTCTGGAAAGCCGTCGCCATGACGCTGACGCCATCGTAGGTCAGAGCTCCAGTGTACTGAGGATGAAACAAGGTTCATGTTTAACGAAGCTCTCAGACTGAGGTTTGTTTACATGCAGCTTCTCCTCTTTATATCAGCTGTTATTCTGTTGTTTCTGTTGTTTCTGGCGTCGACCTCAGCTGTTTAATTTTCCTCTCTACTTGTGAGAAACTGACAGGAAATGACTCTGTTAGTAATTTTCGGTCCTGCTGTTTGTTCTTCTCTCCTGCAGTCGTTTCAGAGCTGAAATAAGTTTATTAAATTCCTGCTAACACTGAAAACACACTTCATTCTGCTGCAGCTTCACTTCAAAACACTTAAACTAAAGTCAGGAGGGTTTTATTTTGAAGCAGCAACAAGAAGCTGCGATCAATCATCTAAACGTGTCCACATCATGGACACTTTTACCAAAGTAACCGTTTGACACCTGAACTTCCTCCTGTGGTGGAGTATTTTGTCTCAGTGTGGTGCTCTGACAGCAGGATGTGAACACTGTGTGCACCTTCAGCCTCCTGCGAGCCAGCTTGAGGTCTTTGCTGTCGAAGTCCAGCCAGTCCTGGTTGATCTTCATCACAGCTGGATCGGACCGGTTCACCAGCTGGAAGCCCGTCACGTTCGGGTTGAGCTTCTGGAACTCTGTCATGTTCAGGTCCATGAAGCCCTGACACACACACACACACAGGCGTCATTTTGCTGACTGAACTCCTACACACACACACGTTCATGTTTCTCCTGGTAGATGGACGGACTCACCAGATTGGCCAGGATGTAATGGTAGTTCTTCAAGTTTCTCTTCTGAGCAGCAATCTGAGCGAGACGAGAGTCGCAGCAAATGATATGCTAATTACATTTTCTGATGTTTCTAATGATGATAAAAAGCATCCATTACACATTCATCACACTGCTCTGCCTGTGTGTGTGTGAGTGTGTGTGTGTGTGAGTGTGTGTGTGAGTGTGTAAGTCCTCTCAAACAGCTGCTAATTGGAAGACTCAAATTCATCTTTGAGGAATTAATTGCCCATCTTCACTATCAGGAAGAGACAGAGAGAAGGAGAGAGGGAGTCTTCACAGAGTGATGACAGATGGAAAGAAAAGAGGAAAGGGAGGAGAGAAGAGGAGAAAGAAGAGGAAGGGAGAGAGAGACGGAGGAGAAACGAAGGAGGAAAGTAGAAGAAAGTTTATACAGAGGACGATGAGAAGGAGGAGGAGAGAAACAGCTGTAGGGAGGAGGAGGAGGAGGAGGAGGAGGAGGAGGAGGAGGAGGATGCAGGTGCTGGTTTCCTCTCAGGTCCAGCTCCTAATGAGCATCAGTCCATGAACGATCACCAACACAGCTGGTCTGCAGGAGGGAGGAGAAGGTAATGAACTGTTCTCCTCTCCTCCTCACCTCCTCCTGACTTCATCATCTGCACGACTTCTTTCCTTCTTGTTGTTAAAGTTTAACTCTCAGCACAAACAAGAAAAACAGCATCAGAAATCAATCGACAGGCAACTAAATACTTTGCAGCACTAAGCACAGCCATCAGCGCCACCATCAGGTACATGTTGTACTGTGTCGATAAAAAATACCTGCAGAAAAAGAGTTTCCCACCAGAATCAGCTGTTTTCTTTAGTGCTCATGAGCAAATATTAGCATGCTAACATCCTATAAAGACAGTGAACCTCTGGATAAACGTCAGCTTTTCCACGGAGCTCAAAGCCTCACAGAGCTGCTCTCAGGTCAGATAACTCCTCATGTTATTTCATAGTTTGGACTCTTTTGGTGCTTTGAAACAAACACAACACTTTCATCAAAGAGCTCAGCTCACATCATCACCCAGCAGATCCGAAGCTCCACCTGATGCTTCAACCAAATGAACCAGATGAAGAAAAGAAAAAGCAGCACCTGATATTTTCAGCCAGACTGCGTGAAACCAAACTGAACTGAATAAACGCAGCAGCTTCATTTCACAGAACCAAAACACCACCTGATCCTTGAGCCCCTGTGAGCCAGCTGGAGTTCAGCACGAAGACCAGCTTCCCAAATGACGGCTGCTTCCTGGCCGCAGTTCACACGTCTTCTCTCCTCTGCTTCCTACAAACTTTACTCCATAAAAAAAGCTCCAGAGCAGCTTTTCACCGACTCTCTCTGTTCTCCCTCCTGCCAGTCAATTATCAATGAGGCTGAAATCAAAGAGTTTCATATTAAAACCAAAACACTGTGAGAGCAGCTGCAACCAGAGGAGGAGACACAGCAGAACATCCTGCTGCTCTGAGCTGAGAGCTGAGTAACACACACACACGCACACGCACACACACACACACACACACACACACACAGTAAGCCAACGTGGGGCTGCTGTGGGTGCTGGTCCATGATGGGATGAGAGGAGGGGGTGTGAAGACCCAGCAGGACGTTCAGCATGACGGCACCAAACAAACCCGACGGAGAAGAAACTTCAAACCTTCTTCAACCAACTGAGTCACAAACTGAAAACAGGTCGTCAGAGTGAAGTCTGCTGACGTTCACACACTTCAAACTGCATGAAAGTCCAGTTTTAGACTGAGACCTTCACACAGGGCTGAAAGGAAAAACCTAAAACAGTGTGGAACACAATTATCTTCTTCTTTCTGTGAGTTGGATGAGAAAATGTTCTGGCTTTTTGCTCTAAAACATGCTGTGCTGTTCGATAAAGTCAGTATATTTTGTAAGAAAACTGTGGTCATGGTGTTTGTTTTAGTGGCTGAGTGTTTTACCAGGTTGAGGATGGAGTTGAGTCGTTCCAGCTCACAGTCGATGATGATCTGAAAGTCCTTCTTATAATCCAGATCGGCCAGCAGCTTGATGAAGGCCGTTTCTGTCAGAGTGTCCAAGTTGACGGACGTGACCTTCCAGCTTCGCTCGGCCGCCGTGTCCAAGATCCTCTGCAGCACCGACAGACCTGAGAGGGAAACCACGAGTCAGTGTTTGCACCCAAAACCCTGATGTGACGCGACGTGATGACGCCATCAGATGAAACGATGCAACAGAAAATGTTTAACATGATTTGTTCTTTTAACCAGAAACTTTTGGTTTCTGACAACTTTTTAAAATGAGCTTTTTATCTTCATCACAGAAAAACTCCCATGTAACCCTGCAGTGTTTCATCTGTTGCTATGGTGACAGCGATATGCAAATCAAACCTTGTATGTTGTGTTTAAGTGCATCTCAGACTAAAGTCGGAGTATTTTTCAAGTTATTTTTATCAAGTTAAATCCTATTTGGCCTCCAACACTTGAAAGCAACCTGATCATGAATGAGATGCAGTTTGGATCTGCAGCTGCTGTCTGAAGAAGTTAAAGCAGGTTAATCGATGTTCGGAGCCTGAAGCTACGACCTGAAAAAGAGATGAGCAGAAGATATGAGGTGTTGACTGAAATCAGCCGCTGGAGGAAACCGACGCTCTCAGCTGGAACACCTGAGCTGCTGAGGAGTTTATGAGCCTGCAACGTTTAGTCCATCAGGCTTCAATCAAACATCCCATGAACTAATAAAAACTAATGATTTCAGCTCGCAGACTGGAGGCAGAAAGAGAAACTGTCAGCTGAGCTCCGTCAGAAGACAACAAATCCTCCCTCTGATCGCTGAACATGTCGGACTTACAGGTCGTCTGGTGTTTTTCTGTAGAAACTCGTCTCTGACCTTCAAACAGACTCGTAGCTGCTCAACATCCTTCTGTCTTTTAAACTTCAGAGGTGGGATGAAACAAACGCTGGCTGATGTCTCCTGTCCTGTGATTCGTCACTCTGAATACAGACGATGACCTCTGATTGGCTGTTGTTTTTGATCACTGACACAGCCGGAGACGTGAAGTTGCCTCAGAGAAGCAGCACGTTCTCGAGCCGTCACGTCGGAGCGAACGCACCCTGATCATACGTGTCACCGCCGTCGACACAAAGAGCCGCAGAACGTCACTCTGCTGTTTCTCACTTCTACTCTGTTTCCTCCGACACCTCCTCTGTGAGCTCGCTGCAAAAAACAGGGTCAGAGCTGAAGAATGAGCGTTAAAAGTGACCAATCAAAGGCAGAGAGGCATCAGACATCATCATCATCATCATCATCATCATCATCCACAGTCTCAGAGTGAAGCTGAGGAGCAGCTGACGGACTGTAGAGAGGCTCACAGTTTGAGGACGCAGAGCAGAAACGTTCATCGATGATGAGGATTGTTCACTCACATGAGCACGTCAGTCTTTCATGTGTGTGTTTCAAAAATAATTAAACTCTGTGATGTTTCTCAAACAAACTGGTCACCAGTTCGTCCAGTCATCAGCTGGGTTCGAACAAACAAACAAACAAACGCTTCAAACCGCCAAACGAACCACAACGTCTCCATGTTAAACGTTCATTCCTGTTAATAAGACGTGTCTGACTTCCTGTTTCCTCTCCCTCAGTACCAGCAGATCTGCTCTTACAGCTGAGCAGCACTGAGGTGTTTTCATGTGAAACGTGGAGGTCTGGATCTGAGGAGCCGTCGCTCCTCAAACTGAAAGTCAAACTGTTTTTATTTCAGTGAATCAAACTCTTGTGATGTTTGCTGTCTGATGTTTCGCCTCCAGCTGGACTCGACCTCAGTTTGACTTCACAAAGCTGCTGCACACGAAGACACCAAAGACACACGATGGATTTGTTTTGGTTTAAGTGATTTGAAGAAGAAAAGGTAAATAATGGCGATGATGATGATGATGAAGATGATGGATGATCTTAGATGGGATTTATCTGAGAAGCTTCAGTCTTTTATCCATCACTTTGCCTCCTGAGCTGAAATCTGCTCTGACCATCAGCAGAAACACTGATGCTCCTTCACCTGAAGATCAAACCTGGAAGACGTGGAGCAGGGAGAAGTGGACCCTGCAGTCACGCTGTGGATCTGTGAGGCTGAAACACCTCGAGCAGATGCTGAGATGTTTAAACAAACTGAAAGAGTGAGAATCTGGTGGTGGTGAGAGGATGAATCAAACCAGGCAGGTTCATCCTCTGAGTGTTTGCACTAAATTTACTTTCAGCAGCTGTTTTAGTAACAAAAAGATGCCTTTTTGTGACCAAATATGACAGAGTACCTGATTACAGGGAACCTGGGCCGGTTGCGGAGCCTCCTGCCCCCTAGTGGCCAAAAATACCCTTCGATTGATAAATCTTTGAATGTTTTTCTTGTGTGTGAATACAGTATAATTTTTGCTCTGTTTTTATATCTTGAGTCAACATGCAGAATAATCACATCAGCTTATTACAGTACAAAGACACACACACACACACACACACACACACGCGCATGCACACACACACACACGCGCGCGCACACACACACACACACAACGTGTTCAAAAGACAAGTCAGCAAAATTCAGATGGACTTCAAAGAGTAAAGAGAGATGAACAGAGAGACACAGTGAAAAAAGGAACTTCAAAGATACTGACACACACACACACACACACACACACACACACACACACACACTTTT
>JAQMCX010000013.1:348601-383601 GCA_029814765.1 Acanthurus leucopareius
TGACTGGGGAGGGGTCGGAGGAGAAAGACTTAAGCTGTATGAACTGAGTGCTATCTGTGAGATAAGAATGGAACCAGTGGAGGGGGATGTTGGTGATGCCAATTGAGGAGAGTCTACTGAGGAGGATGGGGTGAGATGGTGTCAAAGGCTTATTTTTATGGAAAGTATGTATTCAGTTATATTTAAATATATTCAGTCTTTACTGAAATCATCCAAATAAAGATTGAGTGTGTAGGATTTAAAAGAATCTATTTGTAGAATATGGCAGAAATTATAAGCCTGTATAATATTCATTTGAATATTTTCACGAGTGTTCAATTACCTGAAAATAGGTATGTATTTTCATTTTCATTACCTTAGAATGAGCCCTTTATATCTAGAGAGAGCAGGTCCTCTGTCACATACCTGTTATGCTGCACAGCCATTTTTCTACAGTAGCCCAGAAAGGACAAACCAGACAGTGGCTGTGCAATGGGTCTTCCAGGTTTTTCGCATTCACTGTAGACTTCTCCTACATGCAGGGTTATTCAGTTGAGTGCAATCTGCAACTTCACCACTAGATGTAACTTAATCCTACACACTGGATCTTTTAAAACAAATTAAAACATTTTTCTACACTTGAATGGATAGAAAAATTAAATATCTCAACAGCTGCTGGATGAATCATCACGAAATTTGCATGAAACATTCGGGGTTTCCAGAGAATAAATCCTAATGATCCACTGATTTATACATGACACCACCAGAGATGAACGTCATTTTGTGTGTAAGCAAAGTATTGACAACCACTGAATGGGTTGTCATGAAATGTGGTACAGACATTCAGGTTCGCCAGAGGATAGATACTAATGACTTGCTCTGACTTTTATCTGATGCCTCCCGCAGGTTAAACTTTTTACTTACACATTAAAGTGTCCTACATCTGCAACACAGGTTGGCACAAACATTTCTGTTCCCCAGAGGATAAATCCCAACAACTTCATTCGGATTTTTCCTCTTGCACCATCACTTACTTAGCATTTTTGTTTCAGAGGGAAATGTCTTGACAAATGCTGGATGGATCGCCATGCAGTTTGATACAGACATTTAATGTCTTTGTGAATCTTATTATCTCCCTTATTTTTTTTCCTTTCATTCAACCCATTGTGACCTTTATTGGGTTGTCATGCAACAGTTTGAAGTTGTACAGAAACTTCTCCTAATGCAAATAAATAAATATATATTATCATAAACTAACATAGTAATTATTGACTATCTGTTTGTTCCTGGGTCAACAGAAACAGTGAGAATATTTACAGAGGGACCTCATATTGTCTATAAACTCTGGAGTGTTCATAAGTATTTGTTTAATTTTTGCCTAGGGCAGGGTGATTATGACGAGATGGCCCCTTGGTGCAGATTTGATTGCATTTATATGAGACAATCTGCAGCCTCAGGAGACAGAGTGGTAGGATGAGAGGATGGAAACAATCAGACCTGATGACGCAGCATCATCTAGAGAGAGCTTTTTTTTGTCATTTAAAGAACAGCAGGGTAATGCTGACAAAGCACTCAAACACCCCAACCCTCCACCTGTTAGAGAATAACAGCCCCTACCCACTTCAGGCTTTATAGACAACCACTTCTCTTAGATCACATTGTTTCAAACACACGTGTATATGTGTGTGTGTGTGCATGTATATGGGTGTTTGTGGATGACAGAAGATTAGTTCAGTTCACAGGGATGCTTTGAAGGTCTTGCCATGAAAGAGGCAGCCAGCTGGATCCTTTATTTGCAACTTCTGATGTAGTAACCCTGCTACGTGTTCTCTGAACTTGCATGTATGGATCTGACTGTATCTACAAGCCTGGTTGACTGGTTCTTAATGCAACAATCCTCTTAATCCCTTACTACAAAGTGGTTGTAAGGACCTTATTCTGAGTTGAAAGGTTTATGTTGCAGACTCAGTGTACCTCTGAATAGCTGAAGTGGATGCAGGAATGTCACTTTTTTGGGAGTCTGTGAGACTTTTAAGTGTTTGGTTTGATGGTTGAGGGTTATTTGTGGGGTTAGGGAGTCAATTGTGCTGCTGGCATAAATCCTTGAGAGGCATGAGGTAATTAAATGATGCTGAGGTTGGTATAAGGATCTCGGTGTGATGCTGATGCAGATCTCTGGTGAGAGCCTACAGGCAAACATCAAGCTGAGGTTGCTGGTGTATGACAAAAGTTTTAGTTTGGGGGATTGTATGATGCTAAGGTTGTCAGACTTCATGTGTAGAGAGAAATATACACTATGCTGCATATTTGTATAATACAGTTGCTTTATGAATGCATGTTATGGACCTGCTGGCACTGCTTGATTGATCTATTATGGGATTCTGGTGGGAAAAATGATGCCTTTACTAACTCCCCACCTCCCACGCTCAGTGTACACACTCTGTCACCTCAAAGTCTCCATCCAGTACATTGCACACAGAGGGCTATGCATGGCCTATGGTTTGCTGTTTCTGTGTTATTGGGGATAATTTGATAACTTACATAACCAATTTAGACACGGGGCCCTGTACAAGACAATTTTAAAACATCATGGAACAATAAAGGACCGAATTTAGCTGATAGAATTCTTTAATGGTGCTAATATCCTAACAAATTAACAAACAAACAAACAAACAAAAAATAATATTCAGTAAGTTGAGGACTTTTTTGGGTCTCCTTAGGGTAATTGAACGGATGCCCTCCACGGAAACCAGTCTTGTTTCCTGTCTGTCTTGCATAAAATAATCAGCTTTGTTCTGTTGGTGCTACATGCTGTTTGAACTGCTGTTATCCACTGTTTATCATGCATACTGTCATCACTTTTAATGTTAGATGTTTCTGTATTGCTGTGCTTTGTGTTCGCATTACAGGGGCATTCAGGTGATTTTGAGTCCTGACCAGGGCATTGCTGGTTTAGATTGTTAGAAAGAGGAAATTGAGATGTGTGGTAAATGGAAATGTGTGATGCTGTCAGTTATTACATGTCCTTACATTGTACCATGTTGTGTCTGTGTGTGTATATATATATGTGTGTGTGGAAGTGACTCAGTGTGTGTTGGAGATGATCTCTGTACTTCCTGGTACAGTCATGGGTCAACCAGTGGCGCCAGAGGCCCCTGACATGGTCGTCCTGCTTTGGCCCTTGGTGGCCAGTGGCAACACGATGTGATCTGGTCGCCCTGGTATGCCGAGGTGCGCATGCCCACTAAGAGGACGCAGCGGCTCCATGTGTGTTGAGGCGCATTATTTGGCAACAGACGCGGCAGTGGGGAGGGCCGAAAAAAAGAGGATATCCCCTGGATTTCTAAAAAGCAACGATTTATCGAGGTTAACTGCAGATTAAACATTCCTTGGTCGACCATCGGCGAAGAACGGGCAACAAAGCGACCGAGTAAGTTGACTGAGGTGAGGCCGAAGTTTTTTCAGTGGGCTAAGTGGATTGAGGGGAGCCTTTTATTCGGAGTCGTCGAGAGGAGCCAGGTTTTCCTCCACCTATCTGTGACGATAAAGAAGCTGATGGGCTGTTGAAAAGTAACACTTCTCCGCAGAGCCAAAGGTTGAGCACCGGGGAGGAGAGAGGGGGGGCTTGCTCCACCGAAAAATCTTTTATTTTACGTTTTCTTACGCTTGCCAGCTTGTGACTATGATCCCTGGACTTGATTATGTGCGGTAGAAGTCGTTAAATGAGGTAAGGATTATAACGTTTCATCGCCGGCAGCTCTCCGGCGGCAAGCTCAGTCCGCGGGCCGGTCGATGAAATTTATGAGTTCCGACTCGGTTTTTTATCTCGGGAGGGGACAGCCAGGTAAACAGTGCCGGTGAGCCTCACACAGCCTCACTTTTAGGGCAGTGGGATCAAAGTTTGTGCCCCCTTTTTGAGCCGCTGGTTGTCCCGCATCGGGCTGCAGCCAGGTCAACGATTCGGGCTCGGTTCTGGTCCCGGGGGTCACGAGGATGAGCGGTTGTCCGGCCGGAGGACTTTTACTACTTTGACTTGAAGTCCCCGACAGCCGTTGGTGGTCAGACATGAATGGTTTATATCCGAGCTAAAGTGGCTTCGTGTTTTTGTTTGTGCGATGTTAGCTAATGTTAGCTCGCTAACTAATAACACGCTAACCTCCTCTGAGGCGGTGTCAATACTAAAAAAAAGCCGGCTAGTTGCACATGTAGTGTGGGCTGGGTTTAGTTTTTAAAGGGCTGAGTTTGCTTTGGATGGTGTCGTGGGTGGTGTAACGGTAATGGTGGACACTGGTGCCCGCTTTAAACCCCTTGGCACCAGTGTTGGTTCTGCTATCTGGTAGCTAATCTTCCTACTTCTCTCTGTGACAACCGTAGTCTTCCTCCTCTTAAAGCTGAACACACACACACACACTCACCAACACACACACACACTCTGACACACACCGCACACACTCCCTCTCTGTCTCTTCCTCTCACCCAGACAGGCACACACACAACGTTACACACTCACTTACACACACATACACAGGCACGTACACACACAGCCAGCACAGCTATGAGCTATGAGTTTGCAGCGCTTCGGGACAAGAAGTCAGGATTTCTGCCATCGATCCAGTTTATATCTGCTGATATTTCTATCGTCTGTTTATCCGGACGCCCATATATGAATTAAAAACCGTTTTAATATTTAATGATTAGTTATGAAAGGGACCGGTGTTGCTTATGGTGTGTTGGCAAAAAGCACAGGTAGCATTTAGCATATGCTATTAATATATTTACTGATGCTTTTAACTTTATTTGTGATAATTTAAGACTTTTAAAGCTTGATTTCACTTTTGATGAAACACAGCATCTGACAAAGATTTATTGAAGTTTCATCACATATGTATGTTATGTTGTGAGAGATTTGGTCTATCTTTCTCAGTCACAATAATTATCCAACGTCTGTCTGGAGCTTTAAAATTAATTATGTCCAGTGAAGGTTTGAATAAAAGTCATTCCTTAATTAAGTTAGTTCAATAGTTTATTGGTTACAGAGATCAATGTGGTTTGGACTGCAGTTATTTTCATTGTAGCTTATTATTCTTAAAATTAAATGTTTGGCTTTTACAATAATAGCAGTTTTGATATCAGGGTGACAGGTTAAACTATTTATATCCGGCTTAAGCAAAATTCAAAATATTAAGTTAACATTACACAAGAGTAGTAAACTAGAAAATATGAACATTTTGTACAGCTGGAGCCAGTGATTTTTCTAATTTTTTTCTTTAGAAATTACCTAAATGTTTCACTATCAAAATTGTTGACAAATAATTTCTGCAACTAACAATTGCAGCTCTACTTTTTGTAAGAAATATTTAAGACCCTTTTTAAGTCCATTGGTGGTTGTTGCCCAGTTTGGACCTAAAAGCAACAAAGACACAAATCAAGATATGTGCTTGCCATATAGACTGGGGATTGTATGGTGGTAAAGTGATGAACTGTTTGGAGACTTTATTGCCTCTTTGTGGGGGTCTGGAATGAACACTCAGCTGTTCATGTAAACAAAGGCTTTGTGATGTGTTATTTGCATGTTAACAGTCTATTGCATTGTTTATGAACTGTCGCTGTGAACAAAATACAGGTTGGCTTTAGTGAAGGGGCTGTTTAAAATTGGTCAAAAAAAGGAGAATGCTTTGCTTTGACCCAAGAACCATTGACCCACCTTTTATGACAGACAGTGCTAAAGTTGTACATCAACGTAAACTAGAGTGACTGTATCCATAGTATTAAAATGACAAAACTTGAGCGAGTCAGAAAAATGTCAGAGGTTTATAGGGGTTTTTTTTTCCTTTTTTTTTTTTTTGAAAGCACTGTTTCAATGATCACACACAAGACTGGTCCAGAGTAGCTGTGTAATCAGCCACTGTTCTGGAAAGGGTCGTCTGCTGGCCACATTTTAAGCTGTTGCACATGATTGCAGGGGTCACAGGGCAGCTGTTTGGTCAAGCCTCCATGACTTCATCAAATATATAAACAGCAATTTGCTCTCTAATTGCCTACTTTGTGCACATGGTTGTGTTAGTTTCTGCATAAAGCACTTCAGGCAGTGTTGAAGTTATTAATGGAGCAAACTGGTGTACACTGTAGGCTGGATTTGACTTTTAAGAACTCCAAAGTAAAGTGTTCAATTACACCAACTAAGATCCAATTCTTTTATTTTAATCCTGCAATGAAGGTCTGGTTTCCAACTGTTTCTCAGAGAATCATTGTTGCCATCACTTGTTATTCAGACTGATGCAACCAGATAATTGATAAGGATATATTGCTGGTGCTGCAGTTTCCTGAGGTATTGCGGCTGCGTGGTTGCATGGTGTTCTGAAAACCCTGGGCAGTGTAGAAATATGTTTTCACAGGTTAAAGGTCTGTCAGTCGGTAAATAAAATGCTGAACACGTGCTGTAAGTGCAGCCAGACATTGGTGATGGTTGGGAGTGAGTCTGCCACCCATGAAGGGTGGTTGAATGACTGATGGTTGACATGATCCACAAGTGTGTAGATAAATACCTGTCTCAGGGAAGAAAACAAGACAGGTGTAGATCAAGAGAAGGTATGGGCGAGTGTTGCCCTGATAGGGGTAGCAACCTGATACCAGATTTAAGTGTGTGTGTTCTGCATTGGTGGAAACCGCACTTGCCAAGAGTCAAATACCTGCACAGTGCAATTTGATAATAAAGTAGTGATCACTGTGATGTTAATACACTAATAATGTTAATGTGTTGATTACATTAATTGAGATAATGAGTACTTAGAAAAAAACACAGACTGTAAATTTGCCACCTCCTCAACTTAGATCCGAACTAATTGCGAGTACAGTAATCAAAGCAGCAACACTCAAACTATCTACAGTAAACATGCTGTGGGTTAAGAAATCTTATAACAGTCTTATTGATTGAAATTAATTTTTATAATTTCATGATAACTAAAGTATTGTTTTGCAAGGGACCAGCTTTGTGGTTGTTTGTTAATCTGGCCAGAATAATAAACACAGGCAGACACAAGAGATACAATATTTTTGCAAAAATGATATGGTGTAAACAAGAAACAATAAATATTAGTTAGTATAATCTGCCCCCAATTAAGCCTTATTTAAAGTTTATAAAAGTATGTCTTACACTTATTTGTTACATTTAAAGCTGTACTAGCAAAGAGTTTTGCAGTGATACACTGTTATGTGAAAAATTAGCAATTATCATACCTCTTGAAATTGTTTTTATGTGGCAGCAAATTCTACTGTATTAGTCATATTTACAAAAAAAGAAAGTTTAATTTTTAAAAATTTTTAATTTTAATGTCTGTCTGGAAATAATTGTGTAAAACCTCTGATCAACCAAAAAAGATCAGTTCATTGTCACTAATGATAATCACAAAAACAAATGAGTGATACCATTTACAGTGATTTCACGTAACTACCATATTTTCTAAGACAGTTAATGTACTATGAAAATCAAATATTGCAACTCTACCTGCATAGCAGTCAAAATACTATGTTTTAAATTCTAATATATTCATCATGGGAGTGGCTATAATAATTGATAAGTCATAAAACATTTTCAAATAGTGTCACTTACACAAAAAGAATCCTTTTTAGTACAGACTGTTTTTTTCTTTTTTGCCTCCTTATGATTAAATTACCAAATTTTAGGTTCATTTGTTTGTTTGTATTAATTTAAAGAGAAAATGCAACCACTGTTTGGCATTATTCTTTGGCCTCAGTTTCTCTTACAACCATTTTTAAAAGAAGCACCATGTAATAAGTCTGGCTGCTGTGTCATGGGTAAAATATAAAGTACATGTCACACTAATAGTCCCAATAGTACCAGCTGCTTAGGCTAGTATGCTACCAAGCACTGATGCAATGTTATAATAAATATACATTTTGAAACAATTAATAGTGAAGAAACCCTTATTGTGACACATATCGAACTTAACCTGTGTTAAAAGAGATTTGACCCAAAATATGTTGATATTTTTAAAAGATGCACTGATGGGTAGAACTAGTGGTCTCATGAAAATGCATTAGAGTGACAGCCAAGGACACATCACCACGTCTACCACCTCACATTGTACATTGGTACAATGGTGTCTTTACAGTGTCGTTAAATGCTGTTTCAGGATTTCCATCTTATTTGAATGTCTATCAGAGGAATGTTGTGTAGCGGGATAATTCAGATAATCCTACCGTGAAAACTGTCATACCTACACACACCAAATGATAAAAATAGTATGAAATTGAAATGGACAGTGTAGCTCTTTACGGTAATATGTGGGCACAAGTTTACTTATGCATTACCCTGTGTACATTGCATAAATTTCTTTATTAAATGTGTAGTTTTAATTTACTTTTACCACTTTTAAGTTGTATGAAGGTTTGATCCACTCTGTGTGTAGGGGGTGGTAACATATTAGCCATTCAGATCCCCCTTACAAAGATAGGGTCAGTGTCACTGTAAAGGTGTTGGGGGTTGGGGGTCTAACTTCTTCTTAGGCATCATTTTACAGTTATATGCATTTGAATTGATGGTACCATCACAACTCTTTCCCTCCTCAGTGCACACACACACACATGCGCACACGCACACACAAGTACACGCACATTCTCACACTCACACACTGGAACATGCAGACACACATGCACTCTCACACTGTATAATGGCCGTTGCTGAGAAAGCCTGGCGTCTGCACCAGCACCTGAAGGGTTAAAACAAGCTTCAGCTTCTCTCTCAGTCATACACACACACACACTCACACACACACACACACACACACACACACACACACACACACACACACACACACACAGTCTAACACACACACACACACACACACACAGCTTTAGAGAGTCTGTTGCAGTAAATTGTAAACCAGCAACCAAACAGAAAATAGACACTCAATAACAGTCAGGAAGGTTTGGAGGAATGTTCACAGGAGAGAGAAGAGGAGACGAGAGGAGGAAAAAAGGTGAGAAAAGGAAACAAGGAAGGAGAGGAGGAGGAAACGAGAGGAGATGAAAGAGGAGGAAAAAGAGAAGAAACAAGCAGAGAAGACGGTGAAGGAACAGAAGAGTCGTATAAAGTGAAAACCTTCCAGCAAAGTTCAGGTTCTTCTCCTGGTTCCTTATGAAGCTTTACATGAAGCAGCTGATGAGCATGTTCGGTGCAGAAACATCTCCTCTGGTTTACAGACTGACTGTATCGATCTCTCGCTCTGACTGTGTGTGGTGTTGATGTGCAGATGTTGCAGATGTTGCAGATGTTGCCGGCCGACTCAAACCGAAGCTGCGTTCGAGGCTCCGGTTTCAGGAAAGCTCCTCTGCCTCCAACAAACACCTACCGTCTCCTCGGCAGATGTTGAGGAGCAATAACATTAGACAGACTGCACCGCTGGGGCAGACAGTTACGCACTATTACGCCGGATAGACCTGCACTGATGGTTCCTGGGCAGATGTAAAAGGCAATAAGATTAGACAGAGTCTGCCACCGACTGTCAAACGGACTCTAACGTCAGATCAGAGGCTGCTGGGAGACACCAGACCCGGCTGAGAGGAAACAACTCACTAACTAACTAATTAACTAACTAACTAACTGCCCTTTACCTGATTCTCCAAGTCTGTTTGTTTGTTTGTCTGCTTGCTTCAGAGAGCTGGAGGTAAAGTTCTGCTCAGGGAAAGTTTTTCCGAGCACAGTGCAGCTTGTGTGTGTAAATGTAAATGTGTTAGCGGTGAAGGAAGCTGCTGGCTGCTGGCTGACAGGCAGCAGGAGATGCAGCCGGGTTTACAGTTTACTGTCAGACACCAGCGTTACGTTCTGCAGCTTCTCTGCTCGTTCTGTTCAGCCGGGTTGAAGATGTGCAGAAAAACAAAAAAAAAAAGCTTCTGCAGGAGTTTTGCAGAAGTTGAAGTGTCAGAATGTGATTTTGTTTCTTCTCCTCTCGCCTTCATTAAGTGTGTTTCCATCCACTCGAGCATCCTCAGTTCATTCAGAAGCATCTGCTCGCTCGTCTGAGCTGAAAATGTTGTTTATACATTAAACATGTGACTTAAATGTCACTCGTCACTTCCAGTGAAAAGCTGCAAACATCAGATGTGTGAGGAGGCTGTGACCTTCATCACGTTCAGACATGAAACAGACAGAAACATCTTGAAGGAGAAACTCAGAGCTGTGGATGTGACTTGCTGCTGTTGGAGCTGTAAACTGCACATATCAGCGTGTGTTGCAGGTATACAGGTGCTCACCTGAGTCGGAGCTGTACATGTAGACGAACTCGGTCCAGCAGAAGTGCTCCAGCAGGGCCATGAGCGGCTCCTGCAGCTGTGGTCGCAGCTGCAGGACGAACTGGTTGTTGGTCTGAACGGGGAAGGACGGCGTGACGAAGCAGACGTGCAGCGAGCCGCAGAAAGACATCAGCATGTTGACGGTCCGCCGGTCGTACAGACCCATGATGGCGTACACGCCTTTGGCGAACTGGGAGCAGACTGGAACAGATGAAGAAGAGGAAGAAGAAGATTATTAGAACAGATCTTAGAGTTTCATCACTTGTCAGCTCGTCTTTGTGTTTTGAACGTGTTTTCTAACCGGAGTTTAATTTCATCTGAGAGCAGCAGCAGCTCTGATTACAGGAGCGGCGCTGGAATAATCCTGGTCTGAGATGAAACACTTCCTTCCTGTCTCTTCATCCACAGGGCATAACACACCTCCTCTATACCTTTCTCCCTCCCTCCTCCCTCTCTGTCTGTCAGCATGCATCCCTCCATCCTCTGCCTCCCGTTCACCATCTGTCCTCTTCCTTTACATCTTCCTCTTTCCAATAATACCATTTGTCTTCTTGTCCGTCTCGTTTTCAAGCTCCAGTTCCTCTTTTTGCCCTTAAACTCTGCTCACCACCAAACGCACCAAAAGAAAAACACACTTTATATATTATATGCTGCTCTTTTCAATCACAAACTGTGGAAATTTGTTTTAGATAAATAAATTAAAATGTTTAAATACTAATTCCCTCTGAATTGAATCATAATAAAGCCAGCTGCTGTTCTGATGACAGTTTCTTTAAACGGTTCTGCCTCCTTTATTTGGTCACATTTTGCTGTTTTTCTTTTGCATTTTAATCAGCTCCTCTCCGTCTCCCTTTAAAGAAAACACACACCGTCATTTGTCATGCATGATTTTTGTTTGATCTGATTTGTCTATTTTATTATTCATACACATCAGAACACCAAAACCTCCACTTTGCTAACAAGCTAACAGCTGATAAAGAGTCCTTATCTTCACGGCACACAGACATCATTTCTGCTGCTGATTTATCAGCTGCTGAGTTGCTGATAAAGTTTCCACATGGTAAATCCCTGAAAACACAATGGCTGTAATCAAATTACTCTTCATGCAGGGCTCCTTCACAGTCAGGGATTAAGTCTTAAGACAAAATGATGCTCACTGCTGAGGCACCACAAGTCATTCAGTGAATCACTGTCTCATTTTATGGTCTTCTGGGCACAATCCGACTCGGAAACATGCCGCTATTATCTGTGTCATCACCCGGAAAATCCTCATTTGGACAAAAAGACATGAAGCCTGAGTGGAGCTGAGGAGAAATCAGCTGGTGGCATCGAGCCGAGCCGAGCAGGACAGAACGACACACCTGTCAAACACCTCAACACCGGTTTACCTCCACGTTTGTACAGACTCGTTTAATAAATATAGTAAAAACTTTAAAGGAGATCATTTTGAGTGTCATTAGAGACTCCAGTTGACTTTTCCAGAGAGACATTTTACCACAAAACTCACACTGAAGCTGACGGTGATCCGTCTTTTCATCCTGGAGACACAACAGCACAAAGCAGTCAGTTCAATGGAGAACAAATCAGATCTCAATAAATCAGAATAAGAGCAGCCTCATACAGCGTGTGCTGATAGATGCTCTCATCTCGTGTGTGCGTGTGTGTGTGTGTGTGTGTGTGTGTGTCCTTGCTGCAGCCTCAGATCCCCATTGGCCAGCACTAACATGCTAACAACAAGCCTGGTCCCTCTGAGAAGGCTAACACTGGAAATAACTGCACCCGCGGGGCCGTGCTATCATGCTAACAATACACTTTTGCCTTCGGCTGAATGCTATCATGCTAACGAGGTATCTGTCTCTTAGCATTAGCGCTGCTGTCCCACTGGGACGACAGAGCACTTCTTCATCAAAGAGGGTCAGGAAGCGGAGAGTCGACAGATGTTGTGAGCCCGAGGAGTCTCTGTGGTTATTTGTGTTCGGGTCGACATATGGACTCACATGAACAATCTATGAGTTAAAAAAATTAAATGATGCAGAATTTATGTGTTATAAATACATGAACTGCTGCTCATCTTAAATTAAAAACACTGTCTGTCCTCTTATGTTTCTACAAACCCGACTCAGAAGAGTTGAGACAGTTTAAAACAGTAAAACAGAACGTCATTATCTGCTGATCCTCGTTCAAACACAAGAAAACTGCGTAAACACAACAAATCTAATGTCTGGCTTCACTGATTTTTGTAAATATTTGTTTATTCTGAGTTTAGTGCAGCAAAGCATTTAAAACAAGCTGGAAACAAGAACAACGACAGAATGAAACACCTGTTCGGATCGTTCCACAGGTAAACCGGTTCCATGGAGGCAGATTCACCACTTTGTGAACACATGAATGTCTGAAGGACGTCGCCTCACAGTTTGTTTACAGGTGTTTGCATTATGAGTCTGGTGCTGTGAGTAATCCCCGCGGAGGTTCAGTACTCGCTGCATCAATAAATAATCATATTTTTTTCATGAAGTCAGTGATGAATAATTAATCACACCTTCTGTCATCGTCACTGAAGTTCAAATCTGATGACTGACGGCTCCTTCGACTCTGATCATCACAGGACACAAACGTTCAACAAGGACACAATCACAGCAGAGACTGATGTGACCTCGCCTCGTTCCCACCGAGGGTCCTCGCGTCAGACATCTCGCTCCTCGCCACCGCGGGCTTTTAGACTGAGCTTTATTTAAACACAGCCTAGAGACGTCGCCGGGCGCCACGGGGCCCACAGCTGAGGCCGAGTCTCCCCACCGAAGTGCTCATCCTCCCGACACATCCGTCCATCCGTCCTCGCTGCGGATCCGCCTGCGTGTGATGAATAATCAAGGGAAATCAAGGAGGAGGAGACGGTTCAGCTGGAGGGTTTCAGCGGGTGATTGCGAGGACGTCTATTAACCAGAGGCTTTCACCATCATCATCACCATCATCATCATCCTCCACTGACTCCGTTCACCACGACCCACGGCTCAGCTCGCTCACGCTGCTCTGCTGAGGAGACACGACAGGACGGCCTCGAGACACACATCCGACGATCAGGTCACTGTTTCACTCCGTCATTCTGAATCCCCGTCACTGAGGCGACACTTTACGCTGTCGTTTTCCCAGAATGACGTGCAGTCAGTCCCAAACAGAATGAGCCGCGATCCCGGCATCAAACACTTGACAGCGGCGCTCGGATTCGCTGTTTGTTTGGACTGAAGTGACTTGCGTCGAGTGGATTCAGCTAAGAGACTGTGACTGCTGACATTTAGAGGAGCCGCTGATGTGCAAACCATCACAGCTGTGAATGAACTGAGTCTCCTGAAACGAAGTTCTCACTGCTCATTCACATTTTAAGGGTTTTCTGTTCAGGTGAGAGCAGGTGGACTCTGTCATCCACCTTCTCTGACATCACTTCCTGTCAGGTTAAAACTGCAGGAACAAATCCAGAACAAGCTGCCGTCACTGCAGGTAAAAGGCGACACTTTTTAAATCACTTCTTCCAAAACATCTGTTCAAATGATTCTGTGCTTTAGTTACATAGATTTCATTTAATTGAATCTCAGAGGCTCAAACCTTCCAAACACAGACAGAATTGTGAGCAAACAGGCCGTTTCTGTAACTCTGATCAGATGTTTTAACGTCATTAACGAGCTCATCAAACACAGCGTCCACGCAACAACAGAATCAATCAGGATGATCAGCTCATGGTTTCCTTTGGATGTCCTGTTTGGACTCGGACACACACTGTCCTTCCAGGTCTGCAGGTCCTGATGAAGCTCTGACGGCCGGAGCTTCAGCTCAAACTCGAGGAGGAGATGTGAGATGTTTGCTGAAGCTGCTGAGCTTCGTCTCAACCTCCGGCTCTAATTAAAGTGTTTAGCAGCGATGCTGAATAATAGATTAAATGGCTGCTTTTCTCAGGGTGCGACGCCACAAACACTCACACAGTAACACACACACACACACACGCGCGTAGAACCTTATACAGTGTGCACACACACACGTACATATGCAGCACACACACACACACATACACACACACACATTGAATCTAAAGTCATTTAGGCTGCTGCTGCCTCGCGGGCATCAATGCAATAATCTCCTGCTGAGCATGCAGCACGCACACACACACACACACACACACACACACACAGACACACACACACACACACACACACACACGGAGGATCCCTCGAGTGTTTTTCCCTCCACAGTCGCAGGTTTGAATCCCATCTGTCTGCTCAGTCTGACGCTCGTCCATGTCTACATTTACATTTCAGTCGTCCACAGAGATTTACCCACAATCCTCTGCAGAGGCAACGAATCAGCTGCGTGTAAGAAGTTCACAAACCAAACCCCATCCAACGTCTGTTTACATTCCCCCGCCAACGAGTTCTCGAGCAAAACACTGAAGCCTCACCTGCTGACCTTTGACCCCACTGAGGAGTTTCCCTGCATGAAGCAGCAAAAAAAAAACATCTCAGCAGACTTTAAAACTCCCCTCACGTCTTTGTTTTCTGTTTTCAACATCAAAAAGCTTTTTTTGCCCCAAACTGTTTGTGTCTTGACTCTGACTGGATGAAACAGAAACATGGCTGCAGTTTGTTTCCTTCAGGTTTCTTCTTCTCTGGTAAAAGTGACTCCGTGGGATCTGATCTTGTTTCTGTTTTGTCTGACATGAAACTACGGCTTAAGATTATTAATTAAAGATAATCCCCTTTTCTCTGCTCGAGCGCTCTATCTGAACACCGTCTCTTCCTTTGGGTCATTGTTTGCCAAATTGGGTTGTTGAAGATAAACGTCTTTCCAGGCGATAGACTCAGCCCTCGTTTTTAACGCTGCACGTCATCCTCATTTCACATTTGAGGGCATTTAACCGAGCGTGAAACTACGAGTCCTCAAGGGCAAAATGTCACCAGTAAAATTAATCAGCTCCCTCTCTTCCTGTTTCTCTCTGTCGTCTCTTTCCTCTGGGATTCCTGCCTCAGTGTCTCCAACCATCTACGCCACTAAACAATAAATATCACCATCTTCTGGGAGCAGGGAAGCCTCGTCCCGTCCTTCTGTCGCCTCAATCTGTAGGCTCCTGATAAGGGAGATCCTGGCAGCAAAACAGAGGAGGAACACCATTTAATTCCCCTCCATCTTCCTCCTCCTCCTCCATCTTCATCCAAACCCCCGGGGAAGCGGTGAGTTTAAACGTTAGCTTGCTCTCATGAAACGGCTAGATAGAGTTTATATTTAAAAAAACTCAGAGTGTCACACATACAGAGGAGGGTTTCTTTGTTTTAAAGAGATATTTATAAGATAATGAAGGTCTTTTGGTCAGTCAGTGGTACCTGATGTTCAGAGACATCAACATGTCAAGAACAACTTAATCTTTGTCCACTAAAAAATATGTTTACTATCAATGTTTGTGTCACAATAAGCTAACGACTGCAGCCACGTTTTCATACTGTGAAGCTGTAACGTCAGCATGCTAACATGATCAGAATGACAATGCTAGCACGCAGATGTCAAGTTGGTATAATGTCATACTAACGTTTGCTAATTAGCACTAAACTCAAAACACAGCAGTGGCTGATGGGATGTCTTGATTTGGGTCAGGACTTTCATTATAAAACAAGGTAAAATCTCGACCTGCTGATGGCGCCACTTAAAAAAGCTGTAGGATCTGCATCTCTGTGTTTTTAGCATGTAGCATATTTCAGGGATCTGACAAACTCTGACCTTTAGGTTACAGATCAAAACCAAAAAGCACATTTATGTGTGTGTTTGTCGTAAAAACAGGAGCAGCAGTGCAGAGAATGAAGAACGATCAAACACTAATGTGATAATCGTATGTTAATGAGAAAAAAACAGAACGATGAAGCAAAACGTAACTACAACATCTCATCTGCAGAAAAACATCTGTCACGTTTCGCATTTAAACTGAAGTTTGTTCTGTTCGTGTTCGTCTGTAAAATGCAGCGAGAACTTCTTCTTCCAGTCAACTTCTCACTCAGACAAACTTGTTTAATCCCACAGTTTCGCAGTTGAACACAAACAGAACAATTTAACAGCCTGGAAAAGAACCTGAGCCACAAAAAAAGAGAGAAACTTTCATTTTCTCTGCTCTGAGGACTTTTCCTCCATTTCGTTCATCTCTGCTGACGGATGGATTTTCTGCCTCACTCCCAACCTATTACTTCAGACTGGAAAAAAAGGCAATATTTTCTCATGAAATGGTCCCATCCTGGATTTTTAAGGTGCAGCGGGGTGTGAGTTCATGAAGCCGTCAGCAGAGCCGGAGTGTGTGTGTTAACATGAGGTCACACTCAGGTTACAGATCCATTCAAACCCCGTTACATGCTGTATTAGACTGAGATGCTCGCTCGCCGCGACCTCCCCGCCTCTCTTTGTCCGCCTCCCCCGATTCAACTCATTTCACTTCTATTCAGTCCTCCTCAATTCAATTCAGTCTGATTCGCTGGCATTAATGCTGCATCATCTCGTGTTGCCAAAGTGCTCGACTCCATTCGGGTTCCTTCATAACAAGATGTGCTTATTGTTGCACAACACATTCATCAGCTTCCAGACGTCGTTCTCTGCCTCCTCCTCTTCTCTTCTGGTCGACTCCAAATGGTCCTTAAATCTTTTTTAAACCTTAAGAGTCATCAAGGAGTCAAACAACTTAACATTTAGGGAATCTTTTTCCCTTTATTCGATCTCTTGGCGAAACAGAGTCACTATGAAGCTGAAGGAAAAGAAACAGCTTCTCTGACTGTTTAAAGGTAAAAAATCAACTCATCTGCACCTTTAAAGCTCAGTGATTAACAGGTGACATGTGTTTTGTTTCATCTGAACAGACAGATGTGTTGTATCTTAGTTTGATGTGAATAAATGCACACAAACATACACACACACAGGTGTAAAACAAGGCAATAAACTAGCCTTCTTTGGTGAAATAACATCATAAATTATGACGAAGGACTTTCAGAGCTTCATTTAAAATAGAAGCTTTAAACGTACAAAATGACATTTGATACCAAAACTTTGATTTTAACACAAAGAACTGACAAACAGGAGCACAGGACAGTTTCTGTTAGCTGAAAATCTTTATCAGGGTCCAAAAAGTAGGTTTGGTGCTTCTGTTTGGGGTTAAACAACACAGTGTTCTTAACTGAAGCTTATTAAAAACTGTATCAGTAAACAAATGTATTGCTGTTTCTAGGAGACAGGATGCAAACAGCAGCCTCCAGTCTCAGAGCTGCATCCACCCAACCTCTGCAAATTATTTCCAGTTTTTCCACTTAACATTTGACAACAAGAAGGTTCTCGTCGGGAAAACAAACGTCGTCCTCTGAAAGCTTCTGAACAAAAGACTGATGCTGCGGTTTATCTGGTGCAGACAGACTCTCAGTGAGGGATCCATCTCCGTCTGAGCCGAGCATCTCAAAGTCTCAGCTCCAAAACACTCCGGTCTCATAGACGCATGGAAAAAAATACAAACTGAAAACATGTGATAATAAACAGCAGCCCTGGTGCTTAATAAGCATAAATAAAGGATGGAAAAATAAACAGCGTGTGTGCAGAGTCTGCAAAGCATCAGCAGGAGGAAACACTGAGCGAGAGGGAGGGAAATTAAAAGCATGAAATGTGCAAATGAGAATAATCAGGTGAACAAATGTGGAGACGCGAGCGAACAGTTTGCAAATATGAGGAAATAAAAATATTAAAAAATAAAACAGAATGCAGCCAAATTGTGTTTTTACCAACAACAGTTTAACAAAGAGTCCTTTGAATCCATGTTACAACATTTATCCATTCATGTGTTCACAAAGTGCTTGTGACTGACTGAGCCCTTCCTGTTCACCTGTTCACCTGTGCAAGGATCCACTCAGGTGTTTTTGCAGAGTTCCATAACTTTCCCAGTTATTTCAACTTGTTTTAAATGTGTTGCTGCATCAAATTCAGAATGAACGAATGCTGCGACGTAAAATTCAAACTGTTCAAAAACACTGAATCAGCTCAGAACAATCAGCTACAATTCAAACACACCGTCATGTCTGAGATCTAAGACTGAATCAGTTTTCTGTCCACAGGAACAGCAGCTGTTGTTGTTGTTGTTGTTGTTGTTGTTGTTGTTGTTGACACAATGTTGAAGCTGCAGCAGCAGAGATGCAGCTGCAGGTTTTTGCCTTTAAGCTCACACTTCATTTCATTCGTATGATCCATGTGTTCAAAACTCCCCCATGATGCTCGGCTGCTCTCACACCACCTGCCCACACAGATGCACTCTCCTTTATGTGCTGTACGCTGAGCGGTGACATCATTGAGCCGCCGTCTGCTGTCAGAGGAAATGTTCAATTTACTCCTCTGTTATGGACATTCATGCATTTACATTTTGTAATCATCTCTGTGTGCAGCGTTCATGCTTCATTGTCACGGCTGCCTTCACAGGCACAAACAATTCACAGGAAAACACATTACTGTCCATGAGTTCATCTCCTAACATCAGCCTCCATGTTACTGACTGAGCTCCTGCAGCACAGCTGTGTTCAGTCACTGTTTCAGGTTAAAATAACTGGCAAATCAATGGGTCATCAATGCATTTTCACTCAGGTTTTATCACGATTCTCTGTGGAAAAACTCTCTGCGTACAGTCGCTGTTCGGCTCATATAATCCATTACTGAGAGAACAATAAATAAATGCTCATCAAATATTAGAAATTCTCATAAGTGACAAGCTGTGAAAACAACCTCAGACACCAAAAAGTAAATTAAACTTTTTCTTTTTAAATTAGTTTCATTTACGTCAGTGTGAAGTGTGTGTGTGTGTGTGTGTGTGTGGAGCACGCTGCTCATCCCAGCAGAACCAGTACAGGCTCCTGGGCTTCATGAACCAGCACACCTCCACCATAAACACACCAGCCATTAAAACCAGTAACCACAGGTGTCTTTACATCAACCAGGACTGGGATCAGTGGGATTATAATGTCACCAAACTGGGTCAATGTGATCAAACCACAAACACAGAAACTGGTTCACCTTCATCTCTGAGTTTGATGTGACTGACTGACACTTTCCATCAGCTCAGCATCCATCAGATTACATCCTGAACCTCCCAGTATCTGACACAAACGACTCTTCTTCTCTTCTACTTTTACATCAACATTGATCTTTGCAGCGACTGATCATTTCTCCTGAGGAGGGTTCAGGAGGAGCCGATAAGACTGAGGTTTATTTCACAGGAGATAAAGAGGAGATAGCTGAGAGCAGCAGGAAACGTTCCTGTAGGCCACAAAATGTCTGCTGAGATCACAGACACGCTGGAGCAGGAACATCACAGCTAACCCTCCTTCAGTCAACCACCAACATCTGGACGGTTTAACGCGTCTGCAGGTTTTTAAGTACTGAAGAAGAGTAAGAAGAACTGAAAAGGTGTAACTTCACTGAGCTTTTCAGGTGCTTGTAGGTCTTTTTTTGTCACATCTGATGAGAACTCTGCTGTTTTTTTCTCCTTGTTTACAGTCTTTCTGCAAAGCTAAGCTAACTTGCTACCAGCTGTGGCATCATATTTACAATATTTACCACCAAACATGAGAGTTTTCTCATCTGTTTTGTTGAAAAAAACAAAGTTACATTATTTCTTTAGTGTATAAACCTCCTGGAGTTCATAAAGTTCATGTTTTAAGCCTTAAATGTCCTGATTGTAGCTGTATTGTTGCGTTAGCCGAGCGTCAGTCCGTGACTCGTCGTCATCGGGACTAATTTGTGATAAAAGAGCCTCTGAGCTGCTTGTGAAACCTCTGAGGTGTCAGACGCAGCAGCTCTGTAGACCGAGTCTCTGCTCTCAGAGAAATATTTGTTTTCCTGCCTCAGATGCAGCCATGCTGCTCTGCTCTCACAGGAGGCTGAGCTCCGTCTGTTTTACATTTCACACAACAACAGACCAGGGAGGCAACAACAGACTGAGAGCAGAGAGGGAGCTCCATAGTAAGAGGCAGAAAAGAGAGAGAGAGGAGGGAGGAAAAGAAAAGTAGGAAAAGAGGAAAAGAGGTTTGTATACGATGCAGCTTCATCTGAACGAGCAGAACCAGGACCTCCAATAAAAACACAGCGTCATGGCGTTAACAGTGATCAAACATCACGACCGTCGACAGAAACGTCTGTTATCTGTCATGTTTTCCATCATCTGAGCTCTGATTAGAGATGTTTTAAGGACGTCATCGTGTTACATCTTCTTCTTCTGAAACTTCTTCACTCACCAAAACCCTTTTCAGCTTTTTGAGCAGCATCAGAGACATTTCTGAAGACAAAACCTGATGTTAAACTGTCTCAGCTGTCGCAATCATTCACTGCCAAAACCACTAAAACAAGGTGCAATCAATGATTCCTGCCATTTCAAAACTTGGTTCTACAAACCGGAGACAAACCAGGTCTGCTGACGGAGAAACAGGGTCAGAAGATCACCAACGCTCAGGTACCAACGGTGTGAACACGTGTAACTCAGGTGCTGATGGTGATAAAGCCATAAAACTTGGAATACTTGTTTACTAAAGTTCCTGCTCGCTCCTGTTTCGTTCACATCGCTGTGCAGCGATCCGTTCAACAGAAGAGCCTCGGAAATGTTTGATGGCAGCGTGGTGGGATGAGCATGAGCACAAAGACAGAGACAAACTAAATAAGTAAGAAAGACAGGAAGAGAAATGGAGCATGAGACAGAGAGAGAGAGATGAAGACACGTCGCTTCACGGGAGAAGACAGAGAGATCGAATGAAAAGGGGAAACAAGACAGACAGAGAGAGACAGACAGGTAGAGACAGACAGACAGAGGTAAAGGTGTGTCAGTAGTATCCGGCGGGCAGACGGGATCAGTTCAGGTGCAGCAGCTCCATCATTCAGACTCTGTTCACGTCTGCTGTAGAAAAATAACCTGCAGCTCTGAGCAGTCAGGACACACGAAGCTAAACTCTGCTTCACCACAGCGACGCTCTCATTCCTGCAGAACCGGCCGACACCAAATTACATGTTCCTCTACTCTAATACAAGTACAAGTGATACTGCAGTACTTCAGTGGAGTCAGGAGTTCATTTCCAGAGGAATCTGAACAGCTTCATGTTGGAGAAAACGAAGTGAACTTCTAACCACAAAAAAATCTGAATTATTAATAAATTTCAGAGCCTTGGTTTTAAATGTTCAGGAGGATGTCAGAATTTATAAAAATGTTGGCTTCAGTGTTTTTTGGCATCAACATTGTGTCTCTCACATTTTAACTGTCTCCAACACTCCAACACTAATCCTCTCTGTGCATCAGTGCAGAACCAGCGTTCAAAGCTTCAGTGCATCTACACGAGTGTGTTATAACACCGTCCAGTGTGGGGCGCTACAGCAGCAGACGTGCAGCAAGAGGCACAAAGAAACACAGCAGTGAGCGCCGAGGCTCGGCTCTGATCGACGGAGCGGAAACAGTTCATGAAAGCAGAAACAGATCTGTTTGTTTTCTACATTATTTCACCGTTAACAAGCAGAGTTAAAGGTTTCTTAAGGAGGAAAAACTCCTGCTTTCCGGACGGAGGCGGCTGCTTGGTCACCGCCAAAACACGACCTCCAGCTCAGACAAACTCGCTGTGGGTTTAGTCCAATCAGATCGCAGCTCATTTGTATGTTATGTGTACACACAAACAAAATGGCCTTAAAAAGCCGACTTCAGGTTCAGCAGCTGCTCACGCCTGCAGTTAAACTGAGAGTTATTATTTCTGCAGATTTAAATTCAGGTGTAGTGAGCCGGCTGGTAAATTCAGCGTTTTGGGCGGAACAAAACAAGGTCAGCACATTGTTCTCCAAACCTACTGTACTGTACCGAACGTTCCCTGGAGCCACAGTCCATTTAGTGCTGAGCCCCGGCTGCTCCACGTCCACTTACTGCTGCTGTCTGCTCTTTTAAAGCCGGCCTCCATTTACCTCGACTCTCCTTTTCTTAAATCCCAAGTCTGCTGAATGAAGTCTGAATGATGGCAGAATGATGCACTGACGCATGATGATGACTCCGGCTTTGACAAAGCAGCAGGACGGTCACAAAGGCTGCACACACACCAACAACACAGCCGGCATAAAGGTCACCAGAATAACCACCGAGTCTGAAGTCAACAACCGCTGAGTCCACATGTTACAACAACAAGCTGCAAGAGACGTAAAAGCTCTTATAAAAAACAACTACATGAGAGAAACATGTTGGCAAACGGGTTGACTGTGGCAAATAAACACACACACACACACACACACACACACACACACACAGCTTGTTTTGGTTTAATATCAATGAACAATTTCTATTTTCTTGCAAAATGCACAAAAATGTGAAAGCGCCCACTTCTTAAGCCTACCTGAGTCATCACTGACCACTAGAGGGCAGAATCACATTTACAGAAACACACCGGTGATCTATAATCAGCATATAAATTCACCTGTTTACACGTCTAGCAGACAGTATAATCATTCATGTAGAATCGTGTTTGTATGATGAATGCAGGCACAGTAATTGTCTCTTTCAGCTCTGGTTTTGGTCTCCACCGGCTCCTGAGGGAAAAGTATCAGGCTTTTAGCAGCTAAAGGCTCCACTTCGTTCAGCAGCTCGTCTCTGACCGAGTCTGTCTGCTGTCTGCTGCTCAGACGACATGTAACGTGGCTCTTTAAAGCCTTTTTCTCTGCAGAAAGCTGCCTGCTGCTGGAAACACTGAGGCTGAACCAGACTGTGACTGGAAATATGCCGTTAAAAAGAAGCTTAAAAGGAGAATTCTTGTGATATTTTTGAAGTGTCTGGCTCAGTCGAGCTGCAGCGTTGGTGTTAATCCTCTCTAGGGTCACTACTATGAGCAACACTTTCACATTAATGTCATTTCATTCAGAAATTATGTAGGAAATAAAACTTTATGCACATAAATCCAGAGGTTACAGGATCTAATTGCCACAGACAGAATATTTTTCTCAGTTTCTTCACAGAATTCTGACAGGAAATGAGGATGTGGGGATCCATGATAAGAGTTTATGTCTCTGGCGTTTACAAAGTAAAGTTTTTTAAAAACGTCACATCAGACAGTAGGTTGTGTGTGTGCACTCACAGGCGTAGGTCATGGCGAAGCTGCTCCCCGTGTCCACCATGTCCACCTGTGGCACCAGTTTGGGGACATCCTGATGTTGTGCCAGAGCAAAACGAAACACCTCGTACTCGTGGGAGCCGGTGGGGAAAAGGCCTCCTGCAAACAGAGACACAGGGAGTCAGAGGAAGAACCAGAACGGACGAAATGACTGTTCACACCTGCCAACACCTCACTTTGGGTTCAAAAATGGAGGTTAAAAAAAGTATACATGAACTTCAATGTAAAATAATTGGGGAATACATCAGCTGCACTTTGTTTTCTGCATTAATTTAAAGTCCTTCAAGTTCTTATCATTGAATTTATAAATCTTTAAATGACTGATGTTTGACTGATGTTGCATGTTTTAAACAGTAAATCAATTTAAACTTGATGAGCTCTGACATGTTGCTACATTTGGACATGTTTGACTCACAGTTAATTACTACTTTATCACAGAACAGAAGAAAAACTGACAGCTAAATGAACACTGTGCTAACAACAACACACAAGTTCAAGCTAGCTGCTGTTGAACACAAAGCGCGGTGCGTTAAGCTAATGTAGCAATCTAGCTAGCTTACAAACACTTTTAAATGTAGTTAAACAGTAAAAAAATATATTATATAGTCACTTTATGTTAAACAGGATATGAAATGAGCTGCTGTTAACCTGTGTGTCTTCATTCGTGAGGTAGTAAACAAATGAAAAATACCACATTTGGCTCGAGGAGAGCTGTTTTTACCCAACGTTAGCTAACACCGCACCTGCGAACCACAGCACACCTTCGAAATAAGAGCACCAACATTCAGCGTAAACTGTGATCACCGGATGAAGACTGTGGGTGCAATAATAATAATAATAATAATAATAATAATAATAATAATAATAATAATAATGCAGTTGGGTTTGGACCCTTCCTGTAAAGAGTTTTGCCATGTTGTTCGCTCGGCTCTACATGGTTTCCTCTGACTTCTTCCTCCTAAAGTTTAAATTCATCCTCAGGGAAAAAAACTGCCATAAAGACAAAAACAGCTTCTTTAATAACAGGCTGTAAACATGTTTATATCTGCTGTAAAGGTGGGCAGTTTTAATATGGGCCTCCATGGGAATTTACTCACTTTTGGAGCCTCGAGTGGCCATTTAAGAAACTGCAGGTTTTAGAATATACAGGGATGCTGCTTGTGTAGAGATGTTGAGCCATGGAAGTAAAAGCAGCACCAGAGAGGAAGCAGCCCTGTTAAGTAAAAGTACCTCAAAATTCCACTTGTACTTGTGCACTTGTGTACTGCACACAAATATCAGGGAAGCCCACATTAATTTGAAAAAAAGCCATGTTATAGTGACAGGAGATTATTATAAAACCATTCATAATAAAGTCCCAGTGTCTCCCTGTTTAAGTCCATTATCACATTTATGTGCCTGTAATGAGTTTATTTAAAATGTAAATTTACTATCAGTATCCGTATTTGACATAAGGTGCTGAAAACCGCCAACATTACAGCACAGAGATACTTATTGGGATGTTATTTGAATAGTGCATGATTTATTCATCAGAGTTCTACTTGTAAAGGCTTGAAGCAGTCCATCTGCTCTCACAGAAGGGCTCTGGTTCAATAAATACAAGCACAGAAAACCAACTGTAACTGATTTTTAATGCTCAGATTCCCTGGTTGGTATGCAGACTGCAGGAGGGAATTTATTCCAGAAATTCAGCTTAGTTGAACTTGATGCCACATCAGCACCGAACCTGAGAGGAAGCTGCAGTGGGAGTCTGGACCAGCGGTCCGATGAATCACATTATAACTTCATTTTGGAAGAGTAACACGCTCTGCAGCCCACAGCTGCCCGAGCCACGCCGAACACGACCGAACCAGTCAAGAGTCAAACGGGAAGAAAGAGAAGACGAAGGATTGACCTGGTGTGCAAACGTCAGAGTGAGAGAAGGTTTTGTAAAGAGATTCCTTCAGATTATTGAACACAGGAAGGCAGCCGGTGTCTTATGAGATGCTTCAAAACTGCATCAGGACATGGTGACTCATCGTATATGTTCACGGCATTAACTGAATAAAAGAGCACCTACAATTAAATCCCCTCCCTCAAGTATCCTGGTATGAACAATATCATCTTTTTCTCAGCCTGCGGTGAAAAAGACACTTTGCAGATTTAAACATAATGAAGAAACAGGATGGATGCTGACTCTGTCCATGGTGCTGATTTCAACAACATCCCAATTACAGACAATCAGATGATCTTTGAGAGAATATTGTAGATTAAAGTGCTTCCTGTGTGTCTCAGGAGGATCAAAGTGCAACAAACAGAAAATACTGTAAGTCACAATATGAATATATGAATACTACGATACAGTAAGTGACAGAGGGAATCCCGGCCACAGGCATTATTACAGGAGAGCTTCCTGCAGCATCATAAACACAATGCAATAATGTTACTCTGTAATACGGTGGGATTATTACAGGAAGCAGTCATGAGGGTGTTGGGTCTCACCTCTGTCTGTGTTGGACCACCAAGCTTCAAAAAATCCACTAAAGTCAAATTATTATCTTAAATATTGGTTATAATTTCAGAAAATAGTTAATTATTGTTGTTGGGAGATTAAAACACTGTTTTTCATCATATTAAAGCAGATTATTACACAAAGAACAGATTATTCAGTTTTACTCTGTGACTTCTGATCTGATGCAGAAAATATTCCAGACATGTAAAGACTGCTGCAGGAAACGGGCTGCATGCGGGGTCTTCCCGCGGGTCCCGGACCCCCCCGGGTTCAGACACCCCTCACTCACTCACCTATGTTGATGTTACTTGGGAAACTTGTGCCGCTGCAGAGCCCGAAGAGCAGCAGCAGCAGCGGCAGCGGCAGCGGCAGGAGGACCGAGGGGACCGGGGAGCTCTGCGGCCGCATGGTTCCTCCAGCAGCAGCAGCACCGACAGGAGACGCGGAGCGACCGGCGTAATCCCATTCACAGCGGGGCTGGCACAGATCCGCCGCAGCCCGGCCACAGACTCACACATCCAGCGGCAGCCCGCCTGTCTGCGTCTCTGGCTCTGTCTCACCGCCTCCCGCCTCTCCAACATCCAGAGAGTGAGCGCAGAGCTCTGCTGCCGCGCGCGTCGACTCGGAGTGTCACAGTGTTTGTTCGCTGTTTCTGAACCCCACCTCCCCCCCACCCCCCCACACCCTGCCTCCCCCACCTCCCCCTCAGCTCCATTCAGCTCAGATCAGGGTTCTGTATTGACATGAACGTCAGGGGAACAATATTGCTGAAGCATCAAGAATAATTCAAATCTATAATGAAAGAGAAAAAAAGAAAAAACTCAATATATTTAGTGCAATCAATGAATACACACACAAACAAAACAATGTTTCTCGGTGTGTGTGTGTGTGTGTGTGTGTGTGTGTGTGTGTGTGTGTGTGTGTGTGTGCTGATGTATGAACAGGCTGCATTATACAGTCTTATCGCCCACTCAGAGCTCTGTGCAACATAAGCATCAACCAAGTCACACACACATTCACACACTGATAACAGAGGCTGCCATGCAGGAAGCACACACACACACACACACACACACATACAAGGGAGAGTCACTGGGGGTTCAGTATTTTGCCCAAAGACATCTTATATTTGTTTAGAATTAAAACGAATCAATATACAACAACACTCGTTTGTTATTAAAAATCACAGGTGTGACAGGTGAGCTGTGAGGAGGCTGCAGACTCACCTGGATCACAGTGACTGACTTGTATTCAAAGTCACATCAAGAAAAGTAAACCTGAAGTACGTTTCTGTCTTAACTGAAGTGTCCTCATGTAGCTTCGCCCCAGAGGACCCTGAATTTATTAAAATGACTTTCTCT
Source organism: Acanthurus leucopareius (assembly GCA_029814765.1). Lineage (NCBI taxonomy): Eukaryota > Metazoa > Chordata > Actinopteri > Acanthuriformes > Acanthuridae > Acanthurus > Acanthurus leucopareius. Next base: position 375,910 of record JAQMCX010000013.1, read on the forward strand.
TATCTTCCACAAACTGACAGTGAAATATTCAAATCAGTTCAAACAGACACTTTAATTAAAAGATTAATGCGGTCACGCGTCCAGTCTGCGTCTGCAGCAGGTGACAGTGTGTGTGAGTGGATCATCTTAAAGTTTAGAGGATAAAACATGACTCAGAGTCTGCAGACGCCACGGGAAGTGAAGCTGAACTAGCTTAATGCTATAACGTCACAGTGAAAATGCTACATGCTAATGCTAAGCAGGTTTAATGTTGATCATGTTCAGCAGTAAATAATCAACACAGAGTTCAATGAGGCTGGTGGGAATGTTTTCAGTTTATCTGCTCTTTGGTCATTTATCAAAGTATCGGATAGATTAACTTATTGACCTGATGGTGGCGCTACAAGGAACGTCAGAGGATCATCATCATCATCATCAATAAATATCTGAATAACTAAATTTTGTGCCAATTCACCTCACAGATGTTGATCCTCTGAAGAACATGAATGTCTGAACCGAAGTTCATAGAAATTCATCAAAAACCTGCAAAGATGTTTTACTCAAAAGTCAAAGATATCATCCACATGGTGGCGCTAGAGGGGAAGTCAGACTCTCCAAAGCCAGCAGGGTTCATCCTCATACAACCATGAAAACATCTGCTCAACATTTGATGGGAATCAATCAGAGAATGGACGAGATATTTTATCAAAGGACCAATATTTGTTTTACATTTTGGTCGTTTTATTTCCTGTGTTGTTATAAAATATCTTGATAATTCTTTCTTTTCCTGCACGTTATTCTTTATCGTTTCTCTGCAGGAACCTGGTTTCTCTGTCAGGACCGAAGGAGAGGAGGCTCGCTGTCGACTCGCTGGGCTGCAATCACAAGATGGCCGCCCTCCTCCACAGTTTGCCCACACAGAGAGTCATGTTGATGCTGATAATCCCTTTCTATTTACTCACCAGCCGGCAAATTTCCTGAGACAAAACAAACCATCAGCCTCTTTCATCCACACCCCTGCTAATTAATTTATCTGCACTCAGCAAACAGGCTAACGGCGGCGTGGGAGGATCCGCAGGAAACAAGACCAACCATCAACTTCTGCGCCTCGTTCTCACCGCCGTTTCTGCAGCAGCTCCATGTTTCCTGTGTTTCAGTTTAGATGAGCGAAGCTTTAATCTGACAGGCTTTTAATTAAACTGACATCTTCAGTTATTATGAAGAAAAATGACAAACGGCTCCCAGAAACAACCAACGCGGCTCCATGGCGACCGAAAACGATGCTGGCGGGATAAAACGTGACCTCAGCAGACTCAGGTGACCTGAGCCACCTCTTGAAGCCCCGCCCAGAAGGGGGTGTGGCTAAAAGGAGTGACATGTGGAGTCCTAACAGGTCCGTGTGGTTCTGAGGTCCAAAATCTCTGTCTGTGTTTCTGACACCTGAGAGTCTCTGGTCACATGGTGCGTTACAGTCACACAGAGGGATTATGGGAAAAACACAGACTGTTGTGTTGTTTTAGACCTTTTTGAGTTTTGTTTTTGGTTAATTTGTGTCTCAGTCATTGTTTTTATTCTGCTGTTCTGTTTGAACGTGGCCGTCTGAAGACTGGCGGTGATGTTCTGCTTGGTTTCTGGATCAGGTCTCGTCATCTTCTGGTCCTTTTGAATCTGGACTCACTGAGCTCAGATGGTTTTTACTCTGAGTCACATCCAACGATTCGGACCCTTAAAGGCTGTAAAACACACTGCAGCTTTGAGCCAACAAACATGATGCCTGCACAGGTTGTCTTCTGAGTGTGTGTGTGTGTGTTTGGTCACTGACCACAGATCTCAGTCATGTTTACCTGCACACAGGTAGCAAATGAACACTAGTCACTAAGTTTATGAATTTGTCAGATGTAACTCAGGGTTTGGCCTGGCAGTAAACACACACACACACACACACACACACACACACACATATCTCGCTCTGAGTGAGGCGTCGGTGTTGGTGGTGAATCCGTCACTGATGAGTCGAGGCGTCCTCTCCTCCTCGGCTCCTTCAGACTCTGATCAGCGTTGTGTGTAATCAGCTGAAGAGGCAGGAAGCAGCAGATTCAGGAGACGTCTGTTTATCTGGTTACTGCACACGAACACATCAAACGGTCCAATCGGAGTCTGCGGCCGGCCGCCTGCTGACGGCTGGAGGTGTGTTTGGAGATCAGATCTGCAGGAGATGCAGCTGATACGACTCGTCCTCTGAAAACACAAGGAGACGTTTGTTTTGTTTCAGTGTTTGAGGCAGTAAACGCATCGTGGTCGTGGATCTTCTGTCCTCGATGCTGTAATTCACAGCTGGAGACGAGTTTCATAACGTGCCACAGCAGATGACGGCTGGAGGTCAGAGGAACTGATTTAAAACAGAATCAGTGCAGTTTTTACTGATTTATCATAAAGCCTCTGTGATCCTCTTTTTAATGAACTTAATTCAGTTTTCATTTATTTATTTTACACCATTTTTGTTTTGTTTTTAAGGTGTGAAGGGAAATTTACAGCCTGAAGACAAAGTCTGTGAGCAGTTCGATCTGCATGTAGAGTCTTCAGACACAAAAACAGCTTTTAAAACTAAACAAAACAAAAGACACAAAAAGGCCGATCAGCAAATATGAACCCAGATTAACAACAAGATCAGGACTCGACAGTCAAACCTGCAGATCTGCCAACAGCAACACGCTGAACACAAACCACAGTCACATTTTAACAAACAGACAGGAAACAGAAGGAAACTCCAGAAAGTGTCTCAGTCACATGTTGGATAAAAAGAAACTGCTGTTTCATCTTCGTTTCATTTACCGTCACAGATCTTTTACTTTCACAATAAATTTAATCAGAAAGAACAAACATGTCGCATTTTTTCATTTGTGAAATAAAAGTTTCTTGTTGGTTTCGTCACATTTTGTGCAGCCTGACGTGAGTCTGAAACCAGCTGCTGCTGTTTCAAGCTGCTGTTGTTGCCTTCAGGTCCGACACACACACATACTCACACACACACACACACACACACACACACACACACAATACTTCTATACATGAAATTATCTTAAACAGCCAGTAGGCTCATGAAAGAATGATGCTTTTAATCTGCACTTTTCCATAAAGGATGACGGCAGGATGAATAAATGATGAGAGCATTGTGCCCACACAGCACTATTGTGCCCATGCAGAGTGTGTGTGATGTGTGTGTGAGATGTGTGTGTGATGTGTGTGTGATGTGTGTGTGATATGTGTGTGTGATGTGTGTGTTACAAAGCTCAGTGCTCATATTCACCTCCTGTGAGTGTAAATCATAGATGTGGAAGGGACGCGTACCTTCGCCGCTGATGTTGTAGCTCTGTTGTTCTGCGTCACCCCCCCTAGCCCCCCCAGCAACCCCCCCGCCCCCCCCGGCCTCACCTGTCACTTACATTACCACAGCAGCCTTCCAGCTGATGTGACCCCTCGCATGCACATCCAGATGTTGTTACAGACCATCACAGCAGCTCCTCCTGAAGCTCACATCTCTGTTCTTATGCAGCCCTGCATCACTGTTACAGTGTAACTAACTACTTTTACTCAAGTACTTAAAGTAAAAATTGAGGCATTTGGAGTATTTCCACTTCTATGAGAAGAAAATATACTTTTCACTGCTGTTTCTCAGCCTCATGCAGTGAAAGTACAGCAGGATGTGGAGTCGAAGTAAACAGCAGCATGAAGAGGAACATTTTGAATCAAATACAAGTTTCACAGAACTGAACTTTAAACTGTTTCTGAGTAAAAGTACTTTGTTTCTTTTGTGCGAAGCTGCAAAAACAGTTTTGTAATAAACTTTCACGCCAGGAGCTTTAAACATTAATTCACTCTCAGTTTAAAATATGGCTTTGCTGTATTTTGCAGTTTAGCACAAAGGTTCACATCCATAACATCTGCCACTGCGACCTGTTAGGACTCTGCATCACTGCTGCTGCTCGGTCATTGTTCTTATTGATCGCTGCTTCCTGCAGGCTGAGCCGTGAACTGAAGCCTCCAGCTTCACTTCTCAGGATTTTTCCTGAAACAGGTGAATATTTGCACTTTATGAACGCTGGTAAAAGAAGTTTCAGCTCTGAAATGTGCATAAAATATTTCCTGCAGACAGAAGCAGCAGAGCCGTCGTGTCCTGCTGCAGCGTTTCTCTCTGCAGCGGCGGCTCTTCATCTGAAACCTGCTTTGATCTGACCCAGAATCAGATCTCACACCGACAGCGATAACTGTGAATGAATCCGTCTTAATGGGAGGATTTCAGAGGATCACTGAAAAGTTCATGAGCAGCGCAGAAACACAGCTGCCTGCGAAAAACCCACAGATGAAAACTCAACAGAATCTCACGATTTAACAGCTGATCACACACATGCTCGGAGCCAATCAGCCAATCAGAGACGCCGATTCATCAACATCTGTCCTGTTGTTTATTCTTCTAAAAAAATCCATGTTTTTGACTCAGTGATCTGCTTTTTGTGATAAATCCATCAAGTTTTCAGGATCAACTTATGAAATAAACAACAGTCTTATACATGTTTACAGTACATGAACTGGGCTGAAACAGAAGAAAACTGGTTAAAATGGAAACCAGAAGATAAAAACAAAGATAGAAATTCAGAAAACTCAGATCTGTTTTTTTTTTAACACAATCTCCAGCACACAGGTGAAACTGACTTCCTCCTCAGACGAAACAAACAGGTCTGATTCTCTGAAACACCTGAGTGAAACAGGAAGTCAGCAGCAGCTCGTCTGTTTTATTTATGCTCTCTGAGCATTAAAGCTGTCAGGAGGCATCAGCGGGTCGTCGAGCTGCTCGCTCCAGAGTCGCAGGTCCAAATCCGGCTCGGCGGTGCCAGATCCTCTCTGCTCGCCGTCAGCCGGAAATGTTTACCAAGCAGTTTTAACAAAAGCACTTAAGACAAAAAGCAGCGCGGCGTGTTGGAGGAGCGAGATCACACGTCACATTTACTCAGGACACAGTAGGAGTCCATCTGAGGAGTCTGAGGAGCTGCAGGAGCAGAGAAGGAGGTCAGCTCAGGAGATCTCTGCTCCTCTCCTCCTCCTCAGTGTTTACCTTCATCTCTCTATCCCTCTTCACTCCTTCATCTTCATCCTTCCTCTCTGGTTTCCTTTCCTCACCTCCTACAGTTTTATCTCCCATTATCTTCTTTCATGTTTCTGCTTTTGTGATTCAACTAAAAATCCGTCAATAAAAACTGTTTGTCACAGTTTTTTGCTGAAAAAGACAAAAATAAGACGAAAGCTCATTTAAAAAAGCAGCTTTCGAAACAAAAACTTTAATGAAATGAAACATTTTTCCTCATTCATCCTCATGTTTTAAATCTGTGGAAACTTTCAGCATTGGAGACTCTATTCAGACCCCAGTGACATCACACAGGTCACACGCTGTGATTGGCCGGAGACTGAGGCGTCGTCTGTCACGTCTCTCATCTGAGAATTTATGAAAATAATCTCCTAATCTGACACAGAGACCATCAGAGGCTGCAGAGTCTGAACTCTGCAACTCCTCAACCTGCAGGAAAAACTAAAGGAAAGAAAAGAGAGAAGAGAAGGAGAGAAGGAGAGAAGGAGATAAGGAGATAAGGAAGAGAGGAGAGAAGGAGAGAAGGAGAGAAGGAAGAGAGGAGAGAGGGAGAGAAGGAGAGAAGGAAGAGAGGAGAGAAGGAGAGAGGGAGGAGTTAAAGAGCAGCTGAGTGTTTTCCATCGTCTTTCTGGGTAATTTTTATTCTTCTCTGGTGGAAAGAAACTGAGATCTGAGATGTTTGATTCTCTGCAACAAAGGAATAAAATCATTTCAGCATTTTTCAGATTTGGCAGCAGAAACACTGAAGGATGTTTCAGTTCTAAACACACGACACATTAAACTGATGAACCTGACTGATGAGCAGCATGTTGGAGTTAAACTACAGCTGAGTAACAGATTACAAATTACATCCAGGATCTTCAGTGACTGTTAAATGTTGGAGATGTAAACGACTGAATGTGAGTATAATTACTGTGATGAGACGATGTTTCAAGAACAAATGTATTTATGTATTTGTATTTTATTTATATTTTTTTAATTTATTAATCATTTCTTTGCATTTTTTTCACTAGGAAATATTCAGTAAAGTATCAGTTCCTGAGAATTGTACTTGATTACAGCCCTTGAGTTAAATACTTGTTTCACATCTCTGCTGTCGGCATGTTTTTGGTTTTTTCTGGTGATTCAGACAGAATCGATTGGACTCGGGAGCAGAAAAGTGCTTATTTCTCCGTTTTAAAACGTCACTTTTTAAAAAACAGAAAGCTTCTGTGAGTTAATGAGAGAAGCTGCTGCAGAAAGTGATGTGAAACACAGCAGCTGTCAGTCAGAATCAAACCGCCTCCTGCTTCTCCTCCTGCGTGCAAACAGCAGCACGCTAATTGGCTGCAGATGATAAAGAGGTGAAGATTCCTGCTGCTGAAGATGAAGATGATGAAGAAGATGATGGTGATGAAGGAGCCCTCAGCTCTGAAGCTCAGGAAACTGACTCTGCTGCTGTTTCAGAGGATCTGGGAGCTGAGATCAGTTTCCACTGCACTGGATGGTAAAATGACTTCTTCAGGGCATTCTGGGAAAAAAAATCTGTTTCTTTGATGGTATTTCTGCTTTATTAGATAGATATCTGGGTCAACACACACATCTCACACACATTTCACACACACATCTCACACACACATCTCACACACATCTCACACACATCTCACACACACATTTACTTCCCTCTCCGTCAAAGATGGGATTGTCTCTGTGTTGTGTGACGCAGCTGCTCCATCGGTCAGCGTGGAGTCTAATGAAACGATCTGAGCTCCTCAGATGTTCCCATCGTTCAGCGAACAAACGCCTGAACAACCTTTAAGATGATAACGTATCGACTCGCTTCTCCTCTCTGATGCACGAGGAGAGCAGGACTTCTGCTCGCAGAGGAGCATTTTCACAGACTGTCTTTGTGTTTTCTGGTGTTTCTTCCCTACGTTCCTTCTCCTCCTCCTGTCCTTCTCTCTCTGTGGCTGCAGCTGAATCATTCTCCTGGAAATCCATGGAAAACCCTCATGAAGGAAAACACATGAAGAAGAATTCAAGGAGAACACAACCTGCTTTTGCCCCATGAGATCCTCCAGCAGCCCTGAAGATCTGGAAACCTGAAGGACCTTCTGAACATGATGAACCTTTGAAGATACAAAGGATCAATCAGAGACAATGAGATGATTCTGATTTTCAGATGCAGAAGACACGAAGTCAGAGAGGTCACTGTCTCCACCTGAGCGTCAGAGGGGATCATCTGCTGCCCCCCTGCCTGCTCACACCTTCACCCATCCATCACCCATCATCCATCCATCCATCCATCCATCCATCACCCATCATCCATCCATCCATCCATCCATCCATCCATCATCCATCCATCCATCCTTGCTGCCTCACTCCACCATCCATCATCGTCTCTCTGCTCTGTGTTTCTGCTGCCCATCTCCACCTCTCTGACTCCATCTTCATCCCATCGTTTTCCTGCAATAAATCTCCCCCTCACTCCCCCCTCACCTCCCCCCTGTGTGCTGCGTTTGAGTCCACTTTGTTAAAACCAACACTCACTGTGGTTTCAGTACTTTTACTTTAGGATCTGAAAACTGCTTCCA
>JAQMCX010000013.1:401742-425776 GCA_029814765.1 Acanthurus leucopareius
CACACACACACACACACACACACACACACACACACACACACACACACACACACACACACACACACACACACACAGCGGTGCAGACTCCAGCAGGGCTGATCTGCTGTTTGTAAATTCATATTTTTCGTCCCTACATCAAGTCAGATGAGTGTTTCAGCTCCGTCGTTCCGATTTTCCGTCATGTTGTTTTATTCCTGTAAATATTTCACGGAGTCACAGCGAGTCGACTCCTCGGAGGCTGTTTGCGTTACAGCACAACAACATTCTGTGCATTATTATTGTTTTATAGAGGATCATTAATGTAATTGCTTTTTGTTTTGGGGCGTCAGACTTCGTTCCCTGCTGACTCAGCTGAGTCTGTTTTAATGCGACACGAACTTCATTTATCAACAATAAATGTTCTTATACAAACAGATGATGATGAGCAGAACATCACTGAAAAACTAGAGATCAGTGAGAACGACAGAGTGAAACCTGCCTCTTTGCTACAGTGTGATCGGATCATAATTAGTGTTGTTTTAATATGTGGGGGGTTCATTAGTAAACGCTGTCGTTTCCCAGCATCCTTTGTGGTTTCACTGTCCATCCTTCTTCTTGATGTACGATTGTTTCCACTTCCACACCTCAGATTACACTGCAGAGGTGTGAACTTGCTTTCAGCCTTGTTCACACACACACACACATACACACACACATACAAACACACTCACACAAACATACAAACACACTTGCACACACACACTCACGCACACACAGGGTCAAATCCATTACTACAGGAGCAGAAAAGGTAGCTGACAGCAGCACCTTTCATACCTGTGGGACACACACACACACACACACACACACACACACACACACACACACACACACACACTCTATAGGAGCTGAAGCCTTGATTGTCCATTTTGTTGCTATTTACTGATGAAAGATCTCGTTCAGAGTTCACTGTCTTTTTGTCTCTCTGATATAAATCCTGCACACTGATATACATGCCTACACTTCAAGTACTTAAAGTAATCTATTACATAACTCATTCAATATTTGTTTGGATGCACTATTTGTTTCCACAAACACCTGATCTGAATCCAGATGTTGTTGTTTTTCTCACCTGTGTGTTGACGTTGTTGTCCTCTTGTTTACCTGTAAGTCTGTTTGTCTTCCTGTTTGTTTTAATCTTTGTTTGTAAACACTGAGAGCAAAATAAAACAGAGTCACACCGCTTGTTTGTGTTCACACACTCAGCTGATGAAGCAGATTCTGGTTTGAATTTGTTCTTTTAAGAAACATCACCAACATGGAGGACGTGATGCTCAGCTGACCTGATGGTGGCGCCAATCAGAAGCCCATCAGATCATCATAATGTTCTGTGTTCTTCCTCTGAGGAGCAGGAACATCCACCCATGTGACGGAGCGGCGGCTGTAGATTCATTGTCTCCGTTTCAGCCTGAACTCTCAGATGATGTGAAGCTGCACTGAGCTCAGTGTTTCTGCTGCTCTGAGGTCAGCGGGCGACGAGGAGATTAACATTCAGAGCACTTCAGCTAACTTAAAGGTCGACTCCTATTAACCTCAGTGTTAACACGAGCCTCCGAGGCGCCGCGGCATCAGGAAACACACAGCGGAGCCACAGACCCTTCACCTCCACCCACGCCGACACTCCACCGACACTCCACCGACACTCCACCGACACCACCGCTCACACCGCCGAGGCTCATAACATATTTAAAAAACTGGCAGTTTTAACTGAAATACATGTTTACTGGCTGAATCTCATTTTAAAAATAACATTAAAAAAAACAATAAAACAAGAGCAGTGAAACAACCAAACTTTAAAAAACATAGAAAATAAATTATAAATAAATGTATTGATAAGCAAGAGGGAGCTTAAGGTTTACAGTGTATTTCGTTTGTATTCAATTTTAAAAACAGACAACCGTGTTGGTGCCTAAAACAATTTAAAATGAAAGATTTTCATAATTATAGTCAAGTCTGACGTCACACAAACACACACACACACACACTCACTCACATACACACACACACACTCACACACACACACACTCACACAAACACACACACTCACACAAACACACACACACATACAGCTGATGATTTTCATGCTTTGTAAATCTCTTCTGTGTAAAAGGAAACAACATCGTCTCCTGAAGCTTCATTTACCACAACACAGATATTCACAGGGAGAGAGCAGCACATGTGCATGCAACTGTGTGTGTGTGCGTGTTTGTGTGTGTGATTTCGTGTGTGTGTGTGTGTGTGTGTGTGTGTGTGTGTGTGTGTGAGTGTGTCTGTGTGTATATATGTGAGTATGTGTGTGTATGTGTGTGATGTACCATAAAAGTACATTTCTCCATTAATGCTCTGCTGATCTGCAACATGTTCAGAAATACATGGAAAGCTTTAAGATGATCAGCACTCTCCCTCTCTCTCTCTCTCACTCACACACACGCACACACACAAACACACACACACTCTCTCTGTATGGATGTTGCATTGAAAAGGCTGATGGGATGTTTTCATGCAGGTTTTAAGCTCCGTGTCTGTGAACTGTGAACATGTTCAGAACAGCTGACTTGCTCTGGTTTCTGGTTTCTGTATCACAGCAGTTCGACTCCCCCACGCCCCCCCACGCCCCCTCCTCACTGTGGCCGGTTTCACACGTCCATGTTGCCTCCCCAGCAGGGTCAAACATCAGGGAGCAGGCAGAGGCGACGCCGCCTGCAGCAGGAAGGAGGTTCAAGGGCGCTGAGACGGCCGCCGTCCATCCGTCCGACTGACCACTGACACTGCAGCCTGTTCGTGCTGGTGAGGACTGCTGTTATCCAGCTGTTCGTAACACCAAATCCCTGTCAGCCTCACTGTTATTATCCCTGTGAGCAGCTTTCCGTCACCTCTGACTGTCAGCCCGATCCGTCTTTTTAAAGATACAGAGGAATTTTTCACTGTCTTTACTCTTAAAAAGACGTCTCACATATTTAATTAGGGCGACTGCTGGTTAACATGTTTATGAGACAAACTCACATTAATATTTGATCATTTTTGGTTGTTTGGCATCACAAACAGCGCGACATGCAGCATGCACACGGAGCATTCAGCTGTAAACATCAGAGCGAGGTGATCACAGCTGAGTTTGTTCCCCTCAGGATGGTCTGAAGTGAGTCTCTGACCTTTTTCTCCAACACTTATCCAGTGAAACATCTCAGATGGACTGACATTCACAGAAAAGGTCCACTCAGTCTGGTGATTCATGCACATGTCAACCAGCGCCATCATCAGGCCAAAATCTTGATGCATCGGATACTTTTCTTTATGAACAAATACATGATAAATTTACTGCATTCCCATCAGCCTCAGCTGCACTGTGTGTTCAGCACTAACATGCTCAACATGCGCTCATCACAGTGGATCTGTTTAGGATTTATATAAAACAGATATTGCTCATTAAAGTATGGCTGCCATCGATATTGTGAATCACATTCATTATATGTCTATTTATTTCGTTTATTCTCATTATTGTGTTTATTTTTTGAGATCAGATGCATGAAAACATCCTCCATCTTTCTGTTTCCTTCAGTGCATCATTTCTCCTGAAGGAGGAGGAGAGCAGGAGGAGGAGGAGGAGGAGGAGGAGGAGGAGGAGCAGGAGGAGCTGCTCTCGTTCTCAGCTGCCCAGCCTGAGGGCCTCGCAGCTGGGGGACACTTCTGCACAGCCGAGGGCCGAACCTGGAGCTCCAGAAACGACCCAGTCTGAGCGCTGAATGTATTCATTAGCAAGAAATAATATGAGCCCAATCATCTATCTGTCTGCCTGTCTGCCTGTCCGTCTGTCTGTCTCTCTGCCTGCCTGCCTGCCTGCCTGCCTGCCTGCCTGTCTTTCTGTCTGTCTGCCTGCCTGCCTGCCTGTCTTTCTGTCTGTCTGTCTGCCTGTCTGTCTCTCTGCCTGCCTGCCTGTCTGTCTTTCTGTCTGTCTGTCTGCCTGTCTGCCTGCCTGCCTGCCTGCCTGTATCTTCTCTGCATTTATGTCAAATGTTTTGGTTTATGAATAAATAACCTGCAAAAGTCATGAATTTTCATCAGCCTCTAATATATTTTGTGTTCAGTGCTACTTATTAGCATGCTAACATGCTAAACTACGACACTGAACATGGTAAACATCACAGGTTAGCATGTTAGCGCTGTCATTAAAACCAGGTTGGTATGCTGACATTAGACTTTGTGCTAAATGCTAACTGAAGCGTCACAGAGCTGTTAGCATGAGAGGCTTAAACCATCAGCGTCCTGCAGGCTGGATTACATAAAGAGCATAATCTAATCTACTTTAATCGTCTTTTAATTGGAAATATTTTGATTTGATTTACGTTATATGAGCGATGTTTGATTTGTGGGTTTGTAGCTCTGCTTGCCACATTGATTTTGAAATTAGAATTATTACACAACCTGCTGCACATTCATGTGAAACTGAAGGATTTTCTGAGGATTTTTAATCTGGAGCTGCTTTCAAACTGTTTGGAACTGAATACCTGCAAACTATTTTCATTATATTAATGATAATACTGAAACAAAGGTGAACTAATGGAGTTTGTGTCCAGATGTTGAGGAGTTCAGTCTCATAAAGTCCAGCTGTCGTCTATAAACGAGTGAGTTTCCTTTCAGTTTGTCTGTGAGCTGGTTCGGCTGCACAGAATCAGTTTTTCTTACAGTTTATAGGTGAATAATATTAAACTAACTGGATGTTTTTCACAGTTTTCATTCATGATCCACATTTTAAACACAAAACACCGAGTGAATCATGAAGTTGGATCGTTTTTCATGGTGCTTTGGATCAGATTCAGCCTCTCTCTCTCTTTCCTCTGTCCAAGTTTTTCCATCTGTTTCCTCTCCTTTTTTCTCTCTCTCTTCATCCCTAACCTCCCCTCTTCTCCCACACACACTCACACACACACACACACACAGACACACACACACACACTCACACACACAGAGGCTCAGCAGGGAGTGTTAGTCATGAGATCGTCTCATTAATATCTGAGAGAAATGGCTAATGAGGGTTAATAAGACACCCAGCAGGACTGACAGGCGTGTGTGTGTGTGTGTGTGTGTGTGTGTGTGGATGTGAGTGTGTGTGTGTGTGTGTGTGTGTTCAGGGTTTAATCAGCAGGGTTTCAGGGTTTAATCTCCTCACGGTCTCATCACCAGAGATGAATGAATGAATGAATGAAGAGAGGAAGGAAGGAAGGAAACGAGAAGAAGGAAGGAAAACATTTACATAACACAGTTATTGATAATCGTATTGATCACACAGCTGACAGTTTCAGCGAAGTGATCGTGATGATCGGACATGAGCAGGTCTGCTCGGTGTGTAAGTGAGCTGATTGTCACATTCATCGTCAAGTGCTCTTCGTTAGTTGCCATGGCAACTGTGGAGGCAATCAGAAAGCTAATTAGTGATGTTTTTCTGTTGTGTTTTCTCTGTGTGTGTGTGTGTGTGTGTGTGTGTGTGTGTGCACTGCAGTCTGCCAGACAATTAGATGAGGTTTATCCTGATTAAATTATGTCAAATTAAATCAGACGAGACAAACGGAGTTCAGACTGTGAGACTTAATGACAGAAGTCAGAACCACATCAGATTCTGGATGGAGTGAAGGGGGCGGAGCTCTCAGGTTCGACCGAGCCGCAGACAATGACAGATTATGTGAGAGATGAGATTAGAAAAGGCTAAATTATATTAGATGAAACAAGACTAAGACAGATGAGGTCGGATCATTAAATGAGATGAGACACGCGTAGATGAAACAGAGCTGCACTGAACAAATGAGGTCGGATTCAAGCAAAAATATCCAATCAGATGAGACGAGAGTCCAGGAAGTCGCTTCACCCGACAACCCATCCGATCTCCTCCTCCACCCGCGCTCGCTTCTCCTCCTCTTTATCCTCCTTTACTCCCTCCACCCCCCCCCCCCCATTCATCTCTCTTGTTTTTCAGTTTCTATTCTTGTTTACTATCCTTCCTTCCTGCTGCTCTCAAACAACGTTCCTCGAGCTCCCATGATGCCTGTCTGCACAGTCACACCTGTCCGGAGGCCATTTCACATTCTACACTCTGTGTGTTAACAGTTCACACACACACACACACACAAACGCAGACACACACACACACACACGCATGAACACAAACGCACACACACGCACACACACACACACACATCTGACAACACTAGTACACCCAACCATGATGACTTCAGCAGATACAGGATGTTTACTTCAAAATAAAGGCACGGAAACAACACTTAGTTCAAAACACTGGACATTTTCTAGCAGCGGTGAAGGAAATATTCAGATCCTTTTCCAAGATGAAACTACTAATATTACACATGCAGCACACAGCATATCTACTCTATTTTTATGATCAAATACAACATTAAAAGAGAACATGAAGAACATTTCACTTCCTTCATTTATGCCGAAATATTTAAAACAAAGAGTTTTGACCTTTTTTTTTTACTTGTCCATCTCTTCTTTATCTGCAAAGGTCACTTACACTTTATCTGTTTGTATGATGGTGTGAATCTAAATCATTTGAAATGAACAGGTTTTAATGTTTATGATCAATAATCAATAGTGGAGTTTGAATTCTATATGTTTGGAGGCCTGGCTGTCCTCTGAGGACCAGGTATCTCCAAAAAGGTTTCATGAGCTCAGAAAAACAAACTGTTTTCAGCTTTATTTTGCAGCTCAAACAAGAAGCTTTTTACGTCCTTTATTCATCTGAAGGAGGACGAGAAGTTTCTCAGCTCATGAAGGAGAAACTTCATCCTCCAGTTTATCACAAACATTCAACCACAACTAACTAAAGTCAGCTAGTAACTAAAGCTCAGTCTAATTTAGTGGATTTAAAGCAGTTTATTTACCTCTGAAAGGGAGTAAAGTACTGAACCCTCCGTCATCGGCCACCATGTGAGTTCAACTGAGGAGAATTTTTGGTGTTTGTTAAAATTAAAATTAAATTTAAATTTAAAAAATTAAATTAAATTAAATTTGTTAAAACAGTTTTAAATATGTGTATCACGTTGCTCTTCTTGCAGTTTGGGACTTAAATTGGCCTTTATTGGCAGAAAGTAAGCAGACTTTAAGGCCAAGAAAATGTAGAATGGCCTAAATATCATCAAACGAAATCAATCATTTGCCTAATTTTTATCAAACGCTGTTTAAAACTGCACTGTGTGTTTTTGTTTTTTTGATGTATTTGTTAAATTAACTGTCAGAGCTTCTCCGGCCTCGCCGTGTCTCTTATTTTGAAAGCTGTCGCCGGAAGTCCCCGTGTTTATCCGGTGGTCTTGACGCGGCCGTGACGCTCAGACAGACGCGCTGTGCCGTTCCTGCTCGCCCGTGAGTCGCTGCCGCAGTTCGACTTGATAAAAGGTTTATTTTCCCGTGTCGTTGTTTACCTGCGCTGTTTACCGTCAACATGTCGCACACCGTCATCACGACAACAACAACAACCACGAGGACGTCCGGTGACGTCGGCCTGAACCTGGGCTACACCCGCACCATCCCGGGAATGCTCAAGATCGGACAGATGGTGAGAGTCCCGCACAAACTTAACCGATTCAACCGGAATTTAACCGGGATGTTTTCACACCGACACACCGACCCGTTAGCATGTGTCAGCTGTTGGCGGCGCCGTTAGCTTCACGGTCACCGGGCGTGTTACCGGAGGGGGGGCGCGTTTCCCTTCTAAGGGAAGGTATTTAATTAACGTGTCATTAGATTTGATCTCGTGGTTATTTAGTTCGGTGCAGTTTCCGTCCTTGTTGGTTTTTTTTGGGATGAAATTGAAAGAAAACGGTTAAAAATCCGGTCAAAGTTCTCAGTTAAAAGTTAAAAGGATGTTAATTACAAAAACAAACCGCTTCAGAAAGTTATGAGTTTATTGAGGATGTAAATGTTCAGGTGTGTCAGGTTTTATGGATCCTGCTGTCTGAATCGATCACTGATCACTTAATGATCCACTTTAAAGTGTCTCCAAACTGATCACAAACTGTTCGTGTTGTTGGAGTGAAGCTTCAGATGATGTTTGAAGCTTCAGATGATGATTGAAGCTTCAGATGATGTTTGAAGCTTCAGATGATGTTTGAAGCTTCAGATGATGTTTGATTCAGGAGGTTAGAAACGACCCGATAAAGGATCTATAATCACTTTTAAACACTAAATATAGAGACAAAATAAACCTTTTAGTGATCTCTGGTGAAAAAACTCATCAGTCAGTTTCTTGATAACTAATTAATATTAATAATAATCTGAAGGTTGATCCTCTGCAGCTGTGAACTACATTAATTAAGTGATTATTGACAAACTGCTCTGGATTATTTGTATTTTAAATCAGCAGAATCAGCCAATCAGCTGCTGAGCTCATAATCTGCTTTATTAGCTGAATCAAACTCTTAAATTGGGAAAAACCCTGAATGATGAAGATGAATCATAATGACTTGTGGCTCTCTGGCGCCTCCTGCAGGTTTAAATTATAGTCTAATAACTTCAGCTGTTTTGAGAGAGCTACAGATGTGCAGTGCTAGCATGCTAAGTATTAGCATGTCAAATGTAACCGTGTCGCATTAACATTCCCAACATGTCAGCGAGTCATGTGACCCGACAGCGAACACGGAGGCTGTAAATGAGGCCACGGAGGTTCTGAAGTCTTTTTCCTCTAATGACTCAAATCCATTAACAGGAAACATCATTTGATGTTCGTCCAACCATTAAGTCCAGTTATCAGACGTCTGATCAGCCGATAATCTGCAGTTTCCTTCCTGCCAGTAAAGTCAAACCAACACTGACGGCATCTTCTGACAGGTTCTGTGATCATCTGCAGCCTGACGTCCTCCTCGGAGCCTCAGAGCTCCACCTCTGCACTGCTCAGACCGGCCGTTCCCAAACTTTATGTTCTCAGTCTCCACTGTGGACAAGGTGGTGTTGTCAAGCTCCACCTGGCCTTTACTGCCCCGACAGAATGATGGGCGGAGCTTTTTTTTCTCTCTCAAATTTATTGAACTGTACAGAACATCAAAACAGGAAACACCACCAGTTCAAAAGTATCAAAATAAATGTAATGGTGTCAAACCGCAACTCAGATAACACAAAGTCCAAAAGTAAACAGACCTGCAGTCGTGTTTTGGGTCTTTTTCTGCCCCCTAACCCTTAAACCTAAACCACCATCGCTGCCGTGAAACCAAGAGCAAGATAACTATCATCATATTTTCCTTTCGGTTGACTCTTTGGTTGAGTAGTTGTCTTCTCCAGTGTCGCTGAATCACTGACTTTTGTTCCTCGTGTTGTACGGCGTGGACATCACTGCCCACCTGCCCACCTGCCCACCACATCACTCAGAGAGAGTTTATTCTTTGTTCCGTTGAAATTAAAACGCCGACATCAGTCGTAATCGTCACTCTGTGGTTCCAGGTCACGTTTTCACACCGGCCCCCTTTCTGATGCTGTTTTCAGCCACATTGAAAGCTACAATGGTCACTGCGTGTGAGTGTGGCTGTTCTGTGAGACTGGAAGTTGGATTTAATTGTCAGCACACACACACGGTGACCGATCAGGGAGATCAGGGATTCTGATTCTGAGTGTAAAAAAAAAAGAAAAGAAAAGAAAAATCGTCGCGTTCGTCGCCCCCCACCTGTCATGCCTCTGCCCCCCTCTGGTGGGGCGCCCCATAGTTTGAGAAACACTGGCTCAGAGTGAGGAAATACTTTCTCACCCAAAAACACCTTAAAAATACTCAAATAATCCAGATTTGGTGTTTGAACAGAAGGTGATCGGAGGTGTTGAACCTGTCGCAGCACCTCCGTCCCGTCATCCAGGGAAAAGCTCAGCTCTCATTCGTCAGCTGCGTAACTTTGATGCGTGTTATAGAGTCATTGATGTGGCGAATATGACATGTGACATGTTGGTGGTTTGCTGAATGTGATGGACTTGGGGAACCGGTGGGTTTGGAGGTGAGACAGGAAGTGAGACAGAGCTGAGGGACAGACTGCTGTCGGTTTGGATTCTGTCTCGCAGAGTTTAGGATGTTAAACGTCTGTTCTCGTGTCTTTCCCAGCTCTCCCTGCTCATCGCCTTCCTGTGCGTCTACTGCGCCCGCGGTTGGCCCAGCTGGGCCGCCTTCCAGTACTTTGAGGTGGTGACGCTGTGGTTCTTCATCGCCTTCCTCATCTTCTTCCTCATGCACCTGTTCAGGCTGCAGGGCAAGATGCCGTGCATCAACTGGCCGCTGACGGTGAGCACGAAACCTTTCACATGTGTGTTTAAAACGATGAAGCTTCGGGCTGCAGAGCTGCAGAGCTGAGATCCTCCTCAGCTGCTCTGAACAGGCTGCACGCTCATTTTCTACAGTCTGACTTCTGCTTTTCTGCTCAACTTCTGTAATGAAAATCTGAATCTTCATGCATAACAAAAATGATTCTTGCAGAGTTAAAAAAAGGAAGGAAGCACTTGTAGTAAAAGCAGGGTAGCAGATGTTTGTGCTTCGTAGGAAACAGAATTTTCCAAGCTTCAGTTGACTCAACTGTGACCTGAGCTGAGTTTCAAATTAAAGCTCCTTCTTGTAAATTACGGTCAGGAGCGACTTGTGTTGGGGGAACATGTGCATGAGGGGAATCCTGACATGAAAATGGCCGAAATCCTCACAAAAGATCGCAGCAGGTTTCAGTGCAAACGCTCGTGAACAGGCAGCAGAGTGTGCAGGCTGCAGCTCGCAGGTCGTTGTTGTTGTTTTAGCAGAAGGGGAAGAGAGTGTTGACTCGAGCGGTCGTCCAGTGACGACTCGTACAAACAGTCCACTTCCTGTGAGTCAGTCAGATAAAACGATAAGCAGACTTCATGTTGGTTATCAAACTCTGACCTTCAGAGGGCAGAGACGTCCTCTTTTCATGTTATAAAGAATCTGTAAATGATGTTTTGATGTTTGACTCTTGTTCTCAGAGTTTAACCAAAAATATGAAAAATTATTTTAGATATTTGGTTGATCAGCTGATTTTCACTGATTTTTATTATAAACCCCAGAATTGTGATTTTTGTGGCTGGAAACAAATGAATGATAAATGAGTTTATTTTTATTTCGGACAAAGAGATTCTTACAGATGAGTTTATCAGCTCACTGACTCAACTTTAAGGGAGAGGAGACAGATAACAGATGTTCCAGATGTTGATGTTTCACCAGTTAGCAGCTGTTCTGGAGCTTTCGGCCGACAGTCTGATCTTCCTCAGATCTTCTTTCAGGGCGTTGGAAGGAGTTTTCCTCCATGTTCACATGTGTACAATTTTCTGTCTGTTTCAGGAGTTCTTTCATTACTCCGTCGGGAGCATCCTCGTCTTCATCGCCTCCATCATCGCCGCTGTGAAGGGCGTATCCGTTTCGGCGCTGGTTGCAGGATCGGTGAGTAACCACGCAGACGCCGGGATACCTGGGTAAAATCCACAGAGCACCAAACAGTTCTGATCCTGTTCTGAGGGGAACGTCTGAGTCTGCTCGTTCTTCATCACGCAGATGTTTGATCACAGCACAAAGAGTCCAAATGAGCAGTGAAGGAAAAGAACAGAAGAAAACGTAGCCGCTGAAATATAATTACATGTGATAACAAAATAAAATGGATAAACAATAACATCATTTTCTGTAAGAATGATCGAAATAAATATTTTAGGATCAGCTGCAGTTTCTGTTATAAAGTCAAACCAGAATGACAGAAGTCCAAACAGCCTCGAACAAAACAGCGAGCGAGTGTCGAGTGAGAAGTTTGCTGCAGCTGTGAGGTGCTTGAAAGGCTTGAAAATCCACCTTGAAAAGTCCTTAAAGTCGACTTTGGAAGTAAAAACAGTCTGAAGTCTGTTTGCATCAGGTTTCTTTCAGTCCATCTCGAGTTCAGAGAAATAAAAGCGTCTCCATCCTGATTGGCTGTCTGCACACTCGGGTCGCGTGTGTGGTTCCTGAAAGCAGAGGCAGAGTGAGACCTCCTCACCAAACCACCAAACCGCCACGATCGCTGGGGAGAACACAGGAAGTCAGTGAGATGCTTCACCGATAACGTTGTTAATCTGAGGAATCAGCTTCCAAACATCTCAGCACAGCTGTTCTTCTTCTTCACTGTTCCTTCAGACTTTTCCTTCACTGAAGCTTCTGTTCACAGACAGAAAGTCTAAAATCTGAACGACAGCGACGGCGTCCTCTCAGCTGACGTGATCAGACAGTACAGTGACATGTTGGTTTTTACATGGACTCTGCTGTGTGTGTGTGTGTGTGTGTGTGTGTGTGTGTGTGTGTGTTTGCAGGTGTTTGGCTTCATAGCAACGTTCCTGATGGTCGTCAGTCTGTGGACGTCTTACAGCATGACCTGCGGCTCTCATCCCACCGGTTCGTCTCAACCTGTTTAATTATTCGTTGTATTTGTACGTCTGCAGTCTTTGCAGAAGATTTACAGGTTTCTGTGTGTCACCTCATGAACGCTGCTGCTTCTGAAGACCAAGAAACATCTCGTCTGATGTTTCTAAACTGCTGGAAAAGTGAGGGAGGTTAGCTGGAAGCCTCATGAACAACCCGCCTACGTTTAACAGTGATGTCTGCAGAGGAAACATGAAACTCTGCGTTGGTTGGACACGTGTAGGAACGGGTCCATACTGAAAGTATTTGGTGGAAATTCGGCTCTTTGGTGCAGCAGAGAAGCAGAAAAGTATTTAAGGTTGAAAAATGTGTAAGACAGAGGAGCAAAGATCCAGGTTCAGGACAGAAACGAACTAAATGATCCACCAAACGTCACACAGTCAGACTGAACTCAGAGAAACACAGCGTGGGTCCAAAGTTCGGAAGCTCCGCCCACATTAAAGGTGTTTTCAGCAGGTCAGGTTGTTGAATTACCTGACTGCAAAGTGCATTTACTCAAGTACTATGCTTAGGTACAGTTTTGAGTTACTGCTTTGTTATTTGAGTTATTCCACTTTGCAGAAACGTTGAATATGTACTCGACTTCAAGAGTCTGATAGAGATTACATCTGTAACTGAGTACTTCCTCCAGCAGCGTTCAAAAGACTCAGTGTGTTCCTGCAGGAATGTTATCGATGCTAATAATGCTAACAATGCTAATCAGCCGTTACAACCGAGAAGCAAAACATCCAGATTTCTTCCAACACTGAGCGACTTTGTTCCACTGAAACTTCACGGCAGAATCAGACATGTGAGTCGGATTCACATGAGAGAAAATAACTTCACTGCGAAAAGCCTCACTGTTCTTTCTCCTCTCTCCTCCTTTCATCCTCCCTTCATCTCTCATCTCTATGCTCGTTTTTCCTCCTTCTATCCTTCCTTTTTCCTTCCTTCCTTCCATCTTCCCTCCATCTTTCCTCCCTCCAGGTGCGGCGGTGTAATAACAGATTCGTCATGAAGGAATCAGATGGCTGTGTCGGCAGTTTGCTGTGTCCTGGTCAATTTTCTGCCTAGCAACCACCTGGATAAGTAACCTGATTGGATTATATTTCACACCGCAGAGATAATGGAACAGCTGATCCAGGACCAGCCGTTGTTTTCTGAAACCTTAATATCCCTGATCATCCACCTGAAGGGACAGTAGTTACAGTATTACTCAGATGTCACGATCCTTTTTTTAAATTTCTTGTTGAATCAAACGTCTACAGTCACGTTTTCATGTTAAAGGTGCTGAGTGTCACATTTTCAAACATCAGTGTGTCAGAAACACAATGACGCCGCGGTGAAAACAATCAGTCACACGTTACTGCTGTCACAACCGCATTTCCCATAATCCCTGCTGCTTCCTGTCCAGCTGTTCACTCTCAGAAGTTCAAACAGCGCCCCCTTCCTGCTGTGTGCCATAAAGCAGCCCCTCCTGAACCCGTCGAGTCCGAGTGCAGCCGCAGTCACGCGCCTCTCTGTTGCCTCTTTGTTGCTTCGGCTCGTTGTCGCTCAGTTCGCCGTTAAACATCTCGTCCATTCCAACTTTTTTTATTCTTCTCTGAAAATTTCCTCCAAGCTCAGTGAAGCAGTCTGGACCACGGATGTATTCAACTCTTTCTAAAATCACTTTTCTTAAACGCCCACTGATGACAGTGAAATGATGCACAGTTTAGCCCTTTTAGCCTGCTATGCTAATGTTTGCTAACACACTAAAATCTTAATGTTCAAATTTCCTCTTCATTCTAGTGTGCTAACAAACAATAACAAGCTAATATTAAAAAACAAAAACAACCTTGCATGCTAATGACTTTGTTAGCATGCTAAAACGTAACTCAGGGGCTAAAACTTTCGTGTGCTAAAAAACAATAGCATGCTAAAACTTGGTGTGTATTGAAACAATGAAACACAAACATTAGCATGCTAACAATGCAAACAGACAGAAATAAACAGGAAAAAGTGCTGCTGTCTCTGAAATCAAACAGTAAATCTGGTGATTATCTGTGTTTTTGTTAATCAACGAATCACATCTGCAGAAACAAACCATCAAGAACTGATCGAACAAAAACGCCTTAAAGATTCACCCAAACGCACCGTTTCCCCTGTTTGTTTGACAGAAACCTCTGAAAGAAGCTGTTTCAGTGATTTAATGAACATTTTAAAAAATGAAACTTTATTAGTGAAGAATTTAAAGATTTTCGTTCTCAGTAGGAACCTGAGGCTTTAAACTGAGAGCCACAGGAGGTCAGGAGGTCTTCAGGGACGGACCGACATGCTGGTTTCATTCTGCACGTGAGGTTTGTTGAGAAGAACAAAAATACAGAAAAACAAGAGTGAAGTTTCTTCAAACAGTAATTTTACCACTGCGTTGAAAAGAGCGTGCCATCGATTTCAGATACTAACGAGAAAGTTTCCATGAAGTTTTCCTGAAGTGAACTAAATCCTCCTTCATCTGAGTCGGGTCGTAACTCCCATGAAGCATCACATTAACGTCCCACAGTTCAGTGAGCTGTGGAAACGTGCAGCGTCTCAGACGACGTGTTCTTCAGTCGGGACCTGAACGTCTCTGGTGCTTTAAAAAACAAACTGTTACCGTTTCAGTTTGAACATCAATCTGAAGTTCAGGCTCTTAGAAAGCACATCAGTTACCAAACGACGCTGAAAAAGACAGCAGGAAGTGAACAACAATGAAAAATGAGGATAAATGACAAGTTCATGTTTAAATGAGTTAACAGATTAACTAAAGGAGATTAGTGAAACATGGACGCAGATTAATAAGCTGAAGTCACAGTTTGGGTCAAAATGTGACAATCTGGCCTTCAGATTAAAAGCAGGAAATTAAAAAAATGTTCTGAAAAGCTTTAAAATTGTGCAGCTTTTAATTGTTGCACCAGTTGAATCGAAGCACAGATTAAAAACTGACGTCAGGAAAAACAGAACAAAGACACTGAAATCGTTTTTTGAGCTGCACTGAAAAGAAAATGAGTCACAACATGTTAAACTCAATAAAATCCAGTTTGACTCCGTAAAGCACAAATTTCATCCGTTTGTCCGACCGTCAGTGTTAATCTGTGCGCTCTGATTGGCTCCTAGCTGTGCAGTTTTCTGACCAATCAGAGCGTCTGTAACATTCAGCAGCAGTCGAGCAGCGGTGCATTAAATGCACTTTTTCTTTTGGTTCTACAAACATTTCTGAGGGAATGAACGTGAAGCTGAAGCAGAAGTTTACAGCAACAGACTGAAAAACATTCAAACTGATCGATTACGTGAACAAACCAGAGAAGTTACATGAAGTCACTGGAGAAATGATAAGTTCATTTAAAGCCTCACTGATGGACAGAAGGTGAAGTTTGATGAGCAGAAACATCACGGTGGGAATCATGAGAGTAAATAACGAGAGTGAACTGTGTTTAACATTTTATCTGTTAGCTGTTAGCATTAGCTAACAATCATTCATTTCTGCTGCCGCAGCAGCTCGGCCTCTTCAGAAATGTTTGTAAGATTTAAAAAACCAAACTTGCTGTTAAACTCTCGGTGCTGGAGGACTGATTTTACTCTGAAACTTTTCTGCCGTTTCCTGTTAAAAAACTCTTGCTGATGTGAAGGTGAACTGTGTTTTCTGTCAGAGATCCTCAGATTACTGCCTTACCGTCCATCAGATGCCAAAAACTCTTAATGTGATGCTTCAGATTTTACTGAATGTGTCCTTCGTTTCCTCTGCAGCTCCGAGTTCAGACACAACGACTTCTTTCTGATTTGATTCAAACTGAATGTTTCACTTTGACTGAATGTGCGAGTTTACTGAACAAACACTGAATGACGAGCGTCGCTCTGCAGGACCGACGTGTTTCTGACAGCGGTTCTGTATCGGACGCTGTGATTGGTGGCTGTAACTGATGTCGCCATGGAGATTGTAGTTTTCAGTCCTCAGAGACTCTGAGCTGTTTGCAGTGTGTGTGTGTGTGCACGTGTGAGTGTGTGTGTGTGTGTTTGTGTGCATGCATGCATGGGTGCGTGCATGCATGTGTGTCTGTGCGTGCATGGGTGTGTGTGTGTGTGATCCAGTCTCGGCCGGTCGCCTTCGTGTCTCTGTGACGTCAGAAGCGTAACTTCCTGCTCACGGCGTCTCGACGGTCTGAGGTTCGTTGAGAAGCAGCTCGCAGGTCGTTCAGTGACGATCAGGTGAACAAAAACACGTCTGACCTGAAAACAAACAAACAAAAAAAACTAGCTGAACCCAACAAACACGAATCCGTTTTTGAAATAAAAAAGATTTAATCCGACACTGAAAGCTTTGAGATTCAATCAGAGTGATTTGATTTGTTTCAAGCTTTTGTATTTGGATTGTTGAACTTTTGATATCGGAGTTTTTCCATCAGATCTGCTCGGTGTTTTGGTGTGAATCTTTTTTACTGGTGCTTCCTTTGTTTTCGGACCCTGAACCGGGTTCCTTCAGCTGCCTGGAGGTTCTGTGTGGAACCAGGAAGAATCCTCCCCTCAGTTTTCATCACTTT
Organism: Acanthurus leucopareius; assembly: GCA_029814765.1. NCBI lineage: Eukaryota > Metazoa > Chordata > Actinopteri > Acanthuriformes > Acanthuridae > Acanthurus > Acanthurus leucopareius. The sequence continues at coordinate 418,729 of JAQMCX010000013.1, forward strand.
CGTCTCCGCCGTCGTCCTTTTAGAACGTTGACCACAGATTCTTTCTGGCTCCAGATGAAACCAGACTGTTTACATTATTTATTTGCTTGTGAGTGTTTTCTGATGCTTGATGATGCTTTTCTCTCTGATGTGAAGCTGCAGGTCCACTGACGTCACACGATGGTGGAAATCTGATTTGTTACGCAGAGAAAGATGGAAATACAAACTCGTCAAGCGTGAGACTTGAACACGTTTAAATACAGATCAGAGAAGTTTTAAACGACAAAAATGTGTTTTAATCAAAGAGAAACGTCTCTTCAGTTAAAACAGCTCAAACATGGAAAATCAGGACTTCTGAGTTTTTAGAACTTTGTGCTGAAGTTTCAGACTTTTCTCAGTCAAATCAAATCATTTCTTCTTTAGTTGCTGATCCTTTGATAGTTTCACATGATCTTCTTTCCCTCTTCAGCGCCATAAGAAGCTTCTCGTTTATTTCTGGAACATTAAGCTTCACTTTGAAAACAGTCTGAGGAGAAAAATCTGTTCTGAAAGAGACGAAGTGATTTGATTCAGTTTGAAAAACGTCTCTGAATGGCCTGAAGTCAAAGAACCTAAAAACTCCACTTGTAGAGGTTAAAATTAGATGTGAGGTGGGTGTAAACAACGAAAAACAAAGAAAACCAGAGGAAAGTTCAGCACAAACCACACTGAACCTCTGAGTTTCCACAGTTTGACTTTAACAGAAGAGACGTTTCAGATGTTTCAATCAGTTTCCCTAAAAAACGTGACGTCAAACCGTCAGATGATGATGAAGGAGACGCAGACGAACGTCTCCGTCGCTCAGTTTGTGTTTCCAACCTTCGTCAAGTAACAAGATGAGACTCAGATGGCCTCAGTGGACTCAGACGCCAGATAATTCAGATTGTTTTGGTTTTTCTCCAAAGTGCCTTAATGTTGTGTTGTTGTCGGTCCATGAAGCTGCTGTTTGCAGGCTAATGAGCCTCTTTGGTGTCAGTGAGGACGGAGCGTGAAGAGGATGGAGGTTTGTGGTGGAGGAATGAAGTGATTTCATTTTCTTTGAGGAGATTTTATGTCCACGGTGTTTTAGGTCCCATCACAAAGAGCTCACATGACTTGTGTTGTTTTTCTACAGTTTTAAAAAAAAATGTGTTTAAACTATAAGTTGTGATTTGTTGCATGTTATAAATTAAAGGCTCATTGCACCATTTCTGTCTGGAGTTCATTCGGAGTTTGTGTTAAAAGGAGCGAAAGCTTCGATTCTGTCAGAAAACTTCAATGAATCACAGAAAAAAGGATCAGAAGAAGAAACAAACAGATCCACGGTGAGATGTTTAAGGTGGAACCTGAACGTTCCAAAGCAGAAGTCTGTGATGAGAAAACCAAATGAAAAGTGTGTCAGTGATGGTCGTGTTGTAGTTCTTCTGCATCCTGTCAACACATTGTTTGTTTACAGCCAAACAAACTATTAAACTCAAAGACGATGAACGATGTTTTTCCAAAGTTCCTCCTGAAACTGAGTTCCTGCTTTGTGACCAACGATCAGTTTTATTTGACAGAAATGAAGAAAAAAACACCAGAACACACCGGGCTTGTCCTTTAAGTGCACAGCAGAAAGTGTGTGACCTGGAGCGTGCAGGTTCAACAGGAAGTGACCCGGGTGGACTTCCTGTGTGCAGAAACAAACTTCCTGAAGCAGCTGCACCGACCTGCCCTCACTGCTACTGGAGTTACTGGAGTTACTGGTGCTTGAATGTGCAGGTTTCCAGAGAAATCTAAAGTGAGGAAACATCGCCACCTGCTGGAACAAATCAGACACAACAGACGAACCTGACAGCGTCACAAGTGATTCGTTTAACTTTAAACAGTTAAAATTAAACACATGACAAAAATAAATTAAAAAGATTTAAATTATAAAAGCAAAGAGAAAAAATTCAGCACCTTTTATAGTGACAGAGATGAAAGAGAACGACAACAAATATGATTTCCTCAATAAATTAATAAATGTTTGTGAAAATATTGAATTTAATCAGATTTGAGAAAGTAAAGTTTGTTATATTTGAAGGAAAGTTTAAAATCAAATGTTTTCTTTTTTTAAAGTGATTTTATTGAAAATAATTCAGAGCCAAGAAAAAAAAAAGAGCAATAAATGGTTTAACATTATAATGTGATATAGAGACCTGAATGTTTTTGAAGAAGTTTGTGTGTGTGTGTGTGTGGGTGTGTGTGTGTGTGTGTGCGTGCGTGTGTGTGTGTGTGTGTGTGTGTGTGTGTGTGTGTGTGTGTGTGTGTGAGTGTGTGAGAAAGTGGGGCGGGTCCTCCTCCGTCTCCATGGAAACGGGGTCAAACACGGAAGTCGTCCCTCCCGCAGGTAAACAAACAAACCTCTGATGTGTTTGTTGAAGCTGAACGAAGTTTCGTCTGAAATCGACACTTTTCTCTTTTTCTTTCTTTTTCATCGTTTTAACGTCGAGCAGCGACCGGATCGACCGGCAGAGGCCGCTGGCGAACTCACGGTTTGTTCCGGTGACTTTCCTCTGCTGTTTCTTTAAAGAACAACTGTTTTCACAAAGAAATCATTTTAAATCGATGCGTTTGTTATCAAACTGTTAGGATCCGGTTACACCTTCAAAATAAAATCTGTCTCCAAATTAACATTTTTTAAAATAAACCTCGTAAGTTGCTTTGATTAAAAAAACAATAACACATGAACACATGTACATTTATTTAGCCTTCATGTCAAACTTTCACTTAAAGTTTGAATAAATTTAATTATTTGGATGAATCGACCTGTTTGTGGGTGATTCAAAAGTAACTAAGTACTTCTACGGTTACTCTAGTAATGTTTGCTGTCACATATTTGACTTCATTGTACCTGATTTCTTTAATTTCATGCTGATTTATAATCAAAGGAAAATATTTAACTCTTTATTTTATTAAATTAATCTGAGAGTTTCAGTAAATTTACAGATTAAGTGATCGTGTCTTCGGTCCACAGGTGAGCTGACAGGATGCTCAAGTTTCAGGAGGTGGAGTCAGCCCAGGCTCCGCCTCCTGGTGGCGGTGGTCTGGTTGCTAGGCGATACAGCATCCTGCGCAGTCTGGGCCGAGGAAGTTTTGGTTCAGTTTATCTGGTTGAGGACACAAAAGCTTCAGACGGAGACGAGCTGTGAGTAGATTCACCTGGTGATGCTTCCTGTTCCTGAGCTCTGAGTTCTTCATCCTCCTCTGCTCATCAAACATCTTTCACCTCTAACAAACACAAACAATCAGGGAGGAAAACAGCAGTTCTGCAGAGCGTCACTAGAGGGCAGCATCGCCCTGTGAAATCACTTCTGCAGTGAAACCTTGTATCTCCACTGGCGGTGATTTGAGTGTTTGTGACAAACTGAAGGAGCTGAGATGTTCCTTCATCTGTTCAGAAAATCCTCCTTCAGTTTCACTTAAACACTCAGGTTTGGACATAAACATGAATATTTTATTGGTTTGACATGTTTTGGTTCCAGCTGGTGGTTTCCTTCTCAGAGCTGATGTGGAGCATCTGCTGACGGTCCGGTCTGAGTCTCCTCCTCTTCATCAGCGGTGATCAGAGCTGCTGATTCGTCGGTTCCTTCTTGACCTTCCAGCAAAAGTCAGATGGTGTCAGAGGAAGCAAACTTCTGCTCCTCCTGCTGCCTGTTTCCTGTTTCGCTGCAGGACTCAGAGTTTCTGTGGTCTGAAGCTCAAACCGGATTTTCACGTCCTCCTTCATGCTCATGAAGGGGTGGAGGTGGAGGGTCAGACTCCACCCGAGCAGGTTGTTGCAGGTTGTTGCAGGTTGTTGCTCAGCGGCACTCGGACAGATCAGTTTTCTGACTCTGTGAAAGTGTGTGTGATGCTGCAGGACGACGTGTGTGTGTGTGTGTGTGTGTGTCGGAAAACAGATGGTGAGTCGGCGTCTGGAGTCGTCATCTCTGCCCTTTCACCATCTGACAGGACTCACCCGTCCTCCTCACCCGTCCTCCTCACCCGTCCTCCTCACCCCCCCGTCTCTCCTCTGCTGCCAGATTTAGACTGGGTGACCCGATCGATGTGTCAGTGTGTGCGTGAGTCTCTGTGCGTCACACACACTTTCTCTTCTCATCTGTGTGTCATAAAAACATCCGTGTTGGATGTGAAGTGAAGATCTTCGTCTCTCAGCTGAAACTCGTCCTGAAAAAACAGCAAAATGACCCACAGAGACTTCAGGAAGCTGAAGACGAGAGCTTCAGATCCAGAAGGTTTCTGATGGGGTGAACTTTTCAGTTTCTCTGCAGAAACGTCTGGTTCTTCCTGCAGCTCGGCGTGTGTGTGTGTGTGTGTGTGTGTGTGTGAGGAGGCGGCCATGTTTCTTTTCACACTGCAGCAGAAACTTGTTGGGACGCGACGTCACGAACTGGAACAACAAAACATTGACTCAGTGAACAAAGCAGAGACACGAGGTGACGAAGCCGCTGAGCGACACGTTTACATGTTGTTTCACCGTGAAACTGCTGTTGTTTTTGTAAAACTCTCATCAGTTTGCAGAGTATTTTTACTCTGTTGTATCTCTGCTTTTCCTTAAATGAAATGTTCTGAGAGTTTAAATCTGTGAGATGAAAGTCACTGATCACCTGAAAAGATGTGTTTGATAAAATCAGCAGCAAGAAACACAAATGAAACGACTACAGAAACAGAAAGAATCTGTTTTCTTCACATGATGAAGATTCTTCAGTTCACATCACGAAGCGTTTCGTGTGTTTCTCACGTTTTGTTCCATCAGCTGATCCTGAAAATCTCCACTTTGTTCTGTGAAGTTCGACACATGCTGAAGTTCTGCATGAAGCGACTCCCTGAAGCTTCGCTGAGTCTCAGAGCAGCTGTGACCCAGCTGATGACGCTCGACTCGAACGCACCTGGAGTTTCTGTTTTTAGCTGCTGGATGAACACAGGAGCCGCCGAGGCTGCTGCAAAGCCTTCTGGGAGAAAGACGCTTGATTCAGTAAAGAGGGAAACACAAACCAGAAGAATCTTTGGTTCGACTCTTTTCCTGCTGCTCGGCCCTCTGAGGTCAGAGGTCAAGAGCAGAAACCATCACTGTGAACTTCAGGAAACATGTCACACACACACACACCTCATGTGGTGTCGAAGTGTGGGGGGGCTGATTCATGAACTTCCTGTTTGGTCTGACCTGCTCAGCATGAAGGCGGAGCTTCGAGCAGATCTTCGTCCCAGTAAAAGAAGTTCATCTCAGTGAGAGTCAAACATCTGCTGCAGCTGTGAAACCTCCGTCAGCCCCCCCACCCCCCCACCCCCCCCCATCACCGCCTGAACCTCCGGTCGTCACCTGACTGATGGTGAGTCGGAGGGAGGAGCGGCGCCCCCTGCTGAGAGACGAGCGAACTGTTGTTTTCCTCATTTTATCTGATGTGTTTCGCTTTGAGTCGCAGCTTCTCTGCCTGATGTTCACCTGAGCGACAGGTGAGAGCAGGTCAGAGGCTGAGGCCCAAAACACTGCTCACATGTTTCATTTAATAATAATTATTAGTAAAAAGTACTCAAAGTATGAGAGTAGAAGTAAAATGTTCCTGTCGGTGTTTTCAGTGAAGTGAATGAAGCAGATTTTCTCTGAACTGCGTCACTTTGAGAAACCAGAAGGTCCCGAACATCAAACATCAGAGGACAGAAACTGATTTCAACAGGCAGAAGACTGAAGGTTCAGCAGCTCGTTGAGTCTTCAGGAGGAACTTTAATCACAAACAGAGATTTTACACGTCGATGGAGACGAACGAGGACGAAGAAACAGACAAACATGAACAACATCGTGAAAAAAAACAGTCAAGTTACTGAAGTTTATCATGAAACAAGAAGAATCAGAGGAAGTCAGAGAGTTTTCATGTTCCAGCCTGTAAACAGTCAGCAGCGACAACGAAGAGCGAAACAAACAGACGCTCATTAAATCTGCTGCAGGTGACGAAGACGCCGTGAACCGCCGAGGCCCAAAGGCTGCTGGGAAATCCGGTTTACAGCCTGAGTGTAAAATCTGCAGCCAGAACTGAGTCTGACTGCCTTCATTCATCCTGTGATGAGGCGGGAGGGGTTTCTGCTGCCGGTGTGAAGCTCTTTGTCGAGCCGCCAGCGCCGACTCTCTGTTGCTATGCAACCAGAGTGGAAGCCTGTTTGAAGTGTGACGTCTGATTAAAGCCGAGATGTTTCCGAGTTTCTCTGTGAGGAGAAAGAAACAAGCCGAGCTGTGAAGCAGCAGACGAGAGGCTTCATGTGGAAGATCTGCGACGACCACGAAGAGACGGACGAGTCAGACGAGCTGCTGGAGGGCTGAGACGACCTTTGACCCCCAACATCTCTGAGCCGAGAAGCATCAACCAGACGGACGGAGGAGGAGAGAGGTGGAGGCAGGAGGAGGAGAGAGGAGGAGGCAGGAGGAGGAGGAGGAACCTTTCAAAGAAACTCAGGCGTGAAGACAGACCAGTTTGAACTTAACAGAGTCTCCATCAGTCTCCATCAGTCTCCATCAGACTCTCCATCAGTCTCCATCAGTCTCCATCAGAGTCTCCATCAGAGTCTCCATCAGTCTCCATCAGACTCTCCATCAGTCTTCATCAGAGTCTCCGTCAGTCTCCATCAGTCTCCATCAGAGTCTCCGTCAGCCTCCATCAGAGTGTCCATCAGTCTCCATCAGAGTCTCCATCAGTCTCCATCAGTCTCCATCAGCCTTGATCAGTCTCCATCAGAGTCTCCATCAGAGTCTCCATCAGACTCTCCATCAGTCTCCGTCAGTCTCCGTCAGTCTCCATCAGCCTCCATCAGTCTCCATCAGTCTCCATCAGAGTCTCCATCGGTCTCCATCAGAGTCTCCATCAGCCTCCATCAGTCTCCATCAGTCTCCATCAGAGTCTCCATCAGTCTCCATCAGAGTCTCCTTCAGTCTCCATCAGTCTCCATCAGCCTCCATCAGCTGGACTCTTACTCTCGGTCATGAACACGTTTGTTGTCTGTGGATTTGAGTTGCTGGTTGAACGTGTGTGAAGATCAT